>VDFB02319589.1:0-28674 GCA_007258455.2 Sequoia sempervirens
TAATTAAGTTAGTAATATACCTATAAGGTTAAATTGCTAGATTACAATTATCTATGTTTGTCAATTATGTCAATTTAATTTCTTGCTTTATTCTTTTAACATAAATTTGATATAGACTTATTCCACCAACATAGATTGTTTGTAGGTCATTTATTGTTTATCACTAATGTTTTAACCTTGTTTAAGTGTTGATTGATTGTTAAACATAGAAGCATACTATTATGAACTCATAGGTACATTTTGAAGTTCATATGCATCCTAGTCAATCCATTCAAACTATGAGGTATGAAAAATTCAATAATCAAATCTTACTAGCCCTATATTGGTGTAAAGATGAATAAAATTTATGTTAATTTCTTTCCAAATATTGATGCATTGGGATGATGCAAACTCCTAGAGGTGTAGGATGTCACGGCAACTTTTCACTATTTGTAATTCTAATGTTAATCCTATTTATAATTTATATTAAATTTTCTATTTAATTCATTCCTTCATCATTGTTGCATGAGAATGGAGGTTGCATTATGGCATCACTATACAAGAAAAAATAAATGTGGTTGAGTGTAGAGGTGTAGGAAATGGAAACTACCATAAGTGTAGGTGAAGTCCTTTATTTGATTAGGAACATGAGTATAGGGGCAACAAGAAAGATTTTCTTTTATTTAAAATGATTGAGAGGTTATCTAGATTCAAAAGAATGATAATAGAAATAAATAGAGGGAAAACAATGATAAAGGATCTAGGCACAAGGACACTGAAAATAAAGTATATATACCTTTTCCAACGACATTGTATAATAAAGAGAGCTACGACAACAACAAACATGTGATGAGCATAAGAGAGTATAGTGCCAAGGTTGAAGCTAAGCTTACCAAGATTAGTGATTTGGTCTTGTTCCTCATTTACTCACATCTTGTATCCCCCTTCACCACTGATGAGTCCATTTCACTATAGCAAAATCTTGAATAGGTCATGATATTATAATTAAATTGTTGATTGAACTGTAATGACAGAAATTGTACCCCCTTGGAAATAGTACAATTTTGCCTAATTTAGTATAATTAATGATAAATTGGACATGGTATCATCTTGATCTAGTGTTGTGATGTGTTTTACACATCCACATTAGATTTTGGGCCCTTTTAAAGCTAAATAAACCTAACTCTTCCCTAATTTAATGTTGTAAAATGTATTTATTCGCACTTTCACATTAAAATTAGGAGGCTTGTAAATTAAATGGACCTAATTTCTAGTGTCGTAATGTGTACACATTCACATGGGATTTTGGGCCCTTCTAAGCTAAATAAACCCAATTTTGCATTTATTCGCATTTTCACATTAAAATTAGGAGGCTTGTAAATTAAATGGACCTGATTTCTAGTGTTGTAATGTGTACACATTCACATGGGATTTTGGGCCCTTCTAAGCTAAATAAACCCAATTTTGCCTTAATTTAATGTTGTAAAGAATATGTATCTACACTTTCACATTAGATTTTGGTCCCCTTACATTTATGACCTTAATAAAGACCCCTAAGACCCTATATTGTGCATCCCAAGGCATACTTAATCAAAAACCAAAAAGAATCCTTTAACCCAGCGCCCCAGAAGCCATACTAAAACCAGAGTTCACACCTTCATTGGCAGCCCAATCGGCAACACGATTTCCCCCTCTCAGTATATGAGATGCCATAAACTTACTAAACCAATGAACCAAACTTCTGACTTCCACCATAATCTGATTCAACCGCCAGCAACTAGAAGAATCCTTATCAAGAAGGTTGATTATAACCTTTGAATCACCTTCCACCCACAGATGATTCCAACCTTTCTCCTTGGCAATAAGAAGGCCAAACCATAGAGCCCTAGCCTCAGACAAGTTATTGGAGTCTTTACCAAAGTCCATTGAGTAGTACCCCAAAGGCTGTCCATTATTATCCCTGAAAATACCACCACCACCTGCTTTCCCAGGGTTACCCCTAGCAGCACCGTCGAAATTTAATTTAATCTAGCAGGATCCAGAGGGAACCATCTAACATGTTGATCCTTGGAAAGCTTCTTCCTAGGGGTAGCAGAACATCCCAGCCAACGAAACCTGGGCCAAGCATTGGCAAGCCACACCTCAACTGCACTAACCTGCCAAAACTTATTCTTCCTTACCTCTCCAAACTCATTCAGAGAGCATTCAACCTGGTCCCATAACTAGTCCACCCCTCTCGCTTGATCTGAGAATATTCTTCTATTCCGTTCAAGCCAAACATTCCACACCAATATAGCCGGAAACACTTCCCAGATGAATCTGAGATGAGGCTTTCAACCTTGAAAATCCATCTAGCCAAAAGCATATCAAGATTTTGAGGCATAGCCCAAACAAGATTCCAACGATTGAGAAATATGCCCCACAACACTTGAGTATACTCACAATAAAGGAAGATATGATTGTTGTCTTCACCCGCTTTTCCACAAAGAACGCATCGAGAAGGACCAATCTTCCCCAGCTTAATCAGCCGATCCCAAGTCAAGGCTTTGCCTTTCCAAGCAATCCAGAGAAAGGCACAGGCCTTAGGCAAACCCAACTTATTCCAAACCTTGGACAGAACCGTAGGGTTTACTTTATGACCCAAACAAAAGTATCTCGCGTAAACCGTTTTAACAGAAGCCTTGCCATCATTGCTATACCGCCACATGTGTCTATCCTCTTCCTCCGAAAAAGGGATCAAATTCAGTTTCACCAATACATTTTTCCATGCCAAGCCCAATTCATTATTTAAGCCTTCCGGAGTCTTCCAAGCCCAACCATTGTTTCTATACTCCTTATAATCCCTAACCAGCATACCATATCTGGGTTCCAAAAAGGAGGCTAAAGACATAAAGGCAACATTCTCTCTCAAAGGTTGGTCTTCAAGCCACGGGTCCCTCCAGAACCGCACCTTATCCCCTTTGCCCACCTTCCAAACTAGATCAGACGAGAGGACGCCGAGACAGCTTCGCACAAAATTCCAAATATTAGAGCCTTTAGGAAGGACAACACTATCGTCAAAAAGGTAACTGACCTGATTCTGAAGGTATTTGGATTGTAATACCTTGCTCCACATTCTGTCACTTTCTTCATATATTCTCCAGCCAAGCTTAGACCCAAGGGCCTTATTCATATTCCTTATGTTTCGAAAACCCAATCCACCCATGTTCTTCGGCTTGCAAACATCTTCTCATTTGACTAAAATGTATTTAAAGGACTCCTCCGTACCTTGTCATAAGAAAATCCTTTGGGTTTTCTCCAAAGCCTTGGAACTTTGCTAGGAATTTGAAAGGCTGACATAGTATACGTTGGAATTGCTGCCAAAGATGCCTTGATTAAAGTGATTCTACCAGCCAGGGACAACCACTTGCCCTTCCAGGAAGCCAGCTTGCTCTGAATCTTGTCCACAACCTTTTTCCATTCTGAATTAGAGGTCCTCTTGTCCACCAAGGGATGCCTAAGTAACTACTAGGAAGGAAGTCCACATCGAATCCCAAAATACCTTGAATCTCAAAGGAATGAGGGCAAGGATCCTTAAGAAAGAAGATGCAAGACTTGTTAACATTCACCTTTTGACCTGCAGCCAACTCGAAGGTATGGAGAATTTTTTTGATACCCTGAGCCTCGCGAGCAGTAGCCTCTCTAAGAAGTAAGGTGTCATCCACAAATTGAAGATGAGTGAGATTGGCAATGTTACTTGAGACTTTAGACCTTTAATACTACCTTTGGAAACAACTTGTTTTAAAGCATAACTAAGAGCTTCTGCCACCAATAAGAAGAGGAAGGGAGAAAGAGGATCTCCCTGATAGAGACCCCGCCTAGCTTGGAAAAAATCAGTAGCCTTCCCATTGATCAAAACAACATATTGCACAGAAGAAATGCAGCTGAAAATCCAATCACACCAATCCCGACCAAAGCCCATTTTTTCCATGACTACAATTAAGAAACCCCAAGAAACTATGTCGAAGGCCTTGTTCATATCTAGTTTAACGATCATACCATCTTTCTTCCTTTCTTTTATCGAATGGATGGTCTCATGAGCTAGGACCACCCCGTCAAGGATTTTCCTACCTTTCAAAAAACCACACTGCTCCTCAGAAATGATCCCAACTAAACAAGCTTTTAATCTTGTTGCCATTGCCTTAGAAACTATCTTATACAAACAATTACACAGAGCAATTCAGTCTGAATTCATCAAAGAATTTAGGACTCTTGACTTTAGGGACAAGAGCTAAGTATGTCTTGTTCCAAGAATACATCATCCGCTTTTTGTTCCTACATTCTTCAGCAGCCAGCCAAACATCATCACCTACTAAATCCCAATACTTTTGAAAAAAAACCCGCCTGAAACCCGTCAGGGCCTGGCACTTTCATTGCTCCTAAAGAGAAAACGACAGACTTAATCTCATCTTTAGTGAAGGGAGCCATAAGCTTAATATTCTCTCCTCCATCAATGAGTTGAGATATGTTACTCAGGCAAACATTTTGAGCCTCCAAATTGTTTTCCCCAACCGTCCCAAGAAGATTAAAGAAAAAAATTCTCCCTTCCTCCCTGATAACTTCCATGTCTTCCACCAGAGGGCCACCGGGTAAAAGGATCTTTAAAATCTTATTCTGATTTCTTCGTATATTTGTAGAAAGATGGAAATTTTTTGTGTTATTATCACCTTCCTTCAACCACTTGATCCTAGACTTCTGCAACCAAAAGATTTCTTCCATGCGTAGCAAATGATTGAGTTCATCTAGCTTATCTTTTTCTCTATCTCTTAATGAGAGGGACACGCCAGATGTCCCAACTCCCTTTCAATAACAGCCAAGTCCCCTTCAATTTTTACCTTGGAGGCAAACAGGTCACCCACCACCTTCTTGTTCCAAGCCTTTACCTGGCAGCGGACTTCTTGGAGTTTTTGGTAAACCACAAACCTACGATTCCCTTTTATCTCCTTACACCACCAACCTTCCAAGGCCTCGGAAAAATCTGGATGCTCAAACAAAAATGCCTCCATCTTGAAGGGTATACCTTTCGATTTACAACACAGGGAGTAGTTCAAATGAACTGGCCAATGGTCTGAACCACCAAAGTCACAGACCTCCGATCAAAATTGAATTGAATCTAGGAGCCAATCAGAATTGACAAGGAATCTATCCAGCCTACATAAAATGTTATCCTCACCAACTCTATTATTGGACCATGTGAACCATCCATCTTTAGGCTGAATGTCAACCAGGGAGAGCTCCTCACAAAGCCGCCTAAACCCATCAGAACCCAAACTGCTACACATCCTTCCACCCACCTTATCTTCTGGAGCTAGGATGGAATTAAAATCGCCACCAACAATCCAATTCCCAGAGGAGAATGCAGACCTGAATGATTTCAAACGATCCTAGCAAGAGCGCCTCTCACACTCAGTGTTGGGACCGTAAACATTGGTGATCACAAACCTTTTGTTGCCCTGCAAATGCCTAAAATCAATTGATAGTGAATGTGAGTTTGAACTAATTTCTTCACCAGAGTACCCGAACTTATTCCATATAATCGCTAATCCACCAGTCGTGCCCCTTGCACCAACTGCGCAACCTTCTCCACATTTCCAAAGTCTGTTAAAAAGGTTCAACATAACTTCCTTCTCCAATTTGGTTTCTTGTAATAAACAAATATCCGGGGCCTCGCTCTCAATCAACCGTTTAACCAAACGACGCTTCTCCAGGCCATTCAAGCCTCTCACATTCCAACTGACCAACTTCATTTCTTGGGCTGAGTAAGGAGGTGCTTGCCTCCCACCTTAACGAATTTGTTCAAGTTGTCCTGCGTTCCTTTCCCCACCTCTAGCATGGCCATTTTCTTAGCCTTATTCACTTTCGACTTCCTACCCCTCAAAGAGGGACCACCAATGTCCATGATCACATTGGTTTTTCCTTTCTTTTCGTTCCTTGTAACTATATTCCAATCATTTTCCCTAGCCACAGAGCCCCCCTCATCATCAGAGATCACCTTAGCGTGTCGACTACCTTTGAAGCCTTTGCATTTCGGACCTTCCTCAATGTTATTCATATCCACCTTATTATTTTCTTGTAGGACAACATTGCAGCCATCACCGCAATCTGTGAAGGCCCCACCCTCACTATTGGACGGGTCAGTGTTGGAATCTTTATTAGCCATCATACTGGCCATCGAGTTATTGAATTATGTAACTGCTGGCGCACCAGAACTAGGTAGAATAGGCTCCATCCCATCCAACCCAGCACCTAGACGGTCAAGAGAAAAGCCATTCGGGATCGCCCCTTGGGAAGATTGACCATTATCTGCAAAGGCCTTAGCCCTCTGGGCAGGGAGGTGTTCCTTGGCCGAACCACAATTTCTGGCAATATGGCCAACTTTCCTGCATTTGAAACACCGAATGGGGAGGCATTCATATTCTAACTCCTGGAGCCAAATTCTGATCGCTGAAGAGAGCCTAATTGCATGACGAATAGGTTTTCCCAGATCTATTTTGATGCAAATTCTAGCATAGGAAGCCTAGCTTCCCAGTTGAGAAGCCCCCAGATAGTGAACAAACTCGCCTAAGGCATCCCCAATTAGCTTAAAGATTTCTTCTGTCCATAACTCCTGAGGTAATTTATACATCCTAACCCAAATCGGAGCCTTCAGAACCAATTCCTTATGAGGGTCGAAGCCCGGCTTCCAAGCCCTAATAAACAAGTCGGCGTTGCCCATGAACCATGGCCCTCCATTCAAAATGTTATCCCTTTCAAATTCTGACTGGAAGACAATCTGCACAAACCCTAATGCTAAGAAGCTGACCTCTGGCTTAACCCCTAGCCACTTGCGCACAATCCAGTCATTAATTTTGCTTAGCGAGGGCCATATACCAATGAATTTGGCAATAACTACATTTTTCCTGAGCTTTTCTACTTTTGAGTTCAAAAATTCATCTGGGATCGCTAACATAGGAATGTCCTTCGCGGGCTGTAAATTGACATTCCCAATCGACATCCAATGTCATTTATGCTTGGCATTCTCAAGCTCAGACGCAGCATCCAACAACAGCCTACCAACTTCCACAGAATCCTCATTTCGCCAAGCTTCAATACTATCCCATACCTGCAATGTATCTTTCGCACCTTTCCCATCCCTTGACTTCTCTGCTCCTTTCTCGCCTTTCATATCCCCTGTCTGCTCTGCTCCTTTCACATCCATTACTTGTGTTTTTAAACTTCTTATATATTTAACATTTATAGTTTTCAATAAATGTAATCTATATTTTAAAAATAAATATAGAAAAATAATAAATTAATACTATATTTAATTAATAATATTTGTAAGAAGTTAAATTATATTTATATTTTATAATGTATAATCTATATAAATATTAAATATAGATAATAATAAGTAAGAAAGAAATTTTTATTAAATTTCTATTGTTCGATATTTAGATAATATTATAATATTATTTAATTGAATGTAATTTTAAAAATAATACAAATGTAATATAAATATATTAAACAAAATTTAAAAAATAATCACTCCTTGAAAATGATATATCTCTCGACGTTATTTATATATCTTATTTAATAAGATAGATATGCTAGTTTTAATAATAATCATATTATTTTTTACAACATATTTAAATATTATTATGCCACACTTAGCCTGCCCTGGTTTTTGGTTCTGCCACACCCGACAGGAAATGAGCAACCAAGTCCAAACAAAGGCGTCTTCGCTCATCAAAAAAAGGTGCCCCTTCTCAATTTATTGGACCGTAATATTTATTAATCCAAAATTTATGATGAAGATTTATTATTAAACTAGCACTTGCACCTCAACGACGTGCACTAGTTACGCTGATAGCAGGATATACTCTAGCAATAGATTGAAAGGCAGGGGTAAAAATCACAAGAAAATGTAAATTTCTTTTCTTGAAACTAACTATTTATAGCAAAAAACTAACTATTTATAGCAAAAGTCAATTGATGATGGGATGTGAGAAGATTTGAAAATGAACAAATCGAACATTATTTAATTCAGTATGCTATGCTAAATGGTTTCACAACATAATTTTTTTGTACAATGAAAGAAGACCTATAACTTACAAGGTCAATTGGTTTAAGTACAATTGTTGTTGGTTAATGATAATACCTTGTAACCGAATGTAACATAATGGAAAACTGCATGTTGCTAGAAAATATTTTTATAATACAAAAACTATTTTATGACACATGAAAATCACTAACTTAAGAGATTGGTTATGTATAATACAATTGTTAGTGGTTGACAAACAAAATTACCATAAGAAGTTAAATATAGTGAAATCGTTGATGACGTTGATGTTGTTGATTGATATGTATGCTTGAGTCTTGATACCTCGTCCTTGTAGCTGATTTTTGCGAAAGAGAAATTTGTAAAAGTTGTCATGCGCATAATTTTTGCTTAAAAAACCCCACAACTTTTTTTTAACATCATGCCACAATTGCACACACACTTTTAAAGTCTATCACTATCTGATAATATTACATTTGAAAGAGAGACAACTCAAGGTTTAATTAGCAATGGATTCTTGTTGGTTGACTCCCTTAGGCAAGTTTCATGGAGGCAAATCTTTGGTTTGGATAAATTAGTTTACTTGAAAAATAGTTGACTCTAATAGCCTAAGTTTCATGGAGGCAAATCTTTGGTTTGGATAAATTAATTTACTTGAAAAATAGTTGACTCTAATATAGTTATTGTGACATTCACATGGGGGAGGTTAATTTAAGAATCCTCTATACCCAAAATACTTAGATGCAACCAATTTATTCATTTTCGAGCGTAACTTGTTATTTTTAATTAAATGTATCTGATCTAGTGTGAGCCCAGACAACATTTATTAAATACTTAGATGCAACCAATTTATTCATTTTCGAGCGTAACTTGTTATTTTTAATTAAATGTATCTGATCTAGTGTGAGCCCAGACAACATTTATTAAATGAATCATTTAAGTTTTACATATAAGGCATTGCATAAAGGGGTTAGTTAGATTAAATAATTATTCTAGCTCAAGTTCTTAGCCAACAAAGTATTGATGATTTGATTTGAAATGTTTGGCTAGAGGCTACTAAATTATATGATTAATAAAAAACCCTGTATAATAATTGTTTCACAAAAACATTACTTTATATGGTATATGCAAACTAATTGAGTAATGAGTCTAAATATTAGATAGGATAATTAAATTAAATTTGACAAGTTGTTATAATTAAAAGGTTTGGGAATATGTAATGTCCATATTTTACAGTAGTGTAAGAAAAAAATGCAACTATCAATTTTTGTTTTATATTTTTTTATAATAATATTATTTTTACTTGTTACATTAATTATAATGCCAACATTAGTATTAACCTCTCTTTTTGCAATGAGAATGCTAATATCTTAATACTTCGTTTTATATTAATATATTAATCTCCTTAATATTAATAATGTTAGACCCAAATGACAATTCTCTTACCTCTATATAAAATGCATGTATTTATTTAGCTATCTTGTTTATATCTATATTTAAATAAATGTGGGTAATTATATGAATAGTGAATACTATAAATTATTACTCATATATATTAAATAAATAAGAGAAACTTCCTTTATTTTAAAGAACCTAATTCTTCCTAAATCTTAGTTCTTTGTTTTTTATATTAAAAAAAATCCTTTTTAGTTAAGATAATTCCCTTCCTTCACGGGAAAGTGGGAAACAATTATTTTTAACTCTTTAAATGATTAAAAGAAAATGGATTCATATTTAAGAAGGGCTTCCTCGAAAAGAGAACATGGGGCCTACATGGGGAAAGATTTTCCTTCAAAGCACTTAATTTATTTCTTTGATTTTTCCCTAACTCATCTTAGGTCTTAGTGGTGGGATGCATTCCCACAAAAAGATAAAATAAAATTTAAAATTCTAATCAATGAAATCCATTGATCGTAGTGACAAACATAACTCCTCCTACGCTCCCCTTTATCCATTCTTTGTTTTGTGAAAACGATGTAGGGGAGAGGACCCAGTAGTGGTGCACCCTAACTTCGCGGTTCTAATTATCCTACGTGGAAATTTCAAATCACTCCCAATTTTTTACAGCAGCTTACTTGGCAAGTCCCCTGCTTATACCTTTCGTTTCAAGGCCACATCATCAAATATGATGCCACATCAGCATGCTTTTTGTCAAGGTGTCTAAAAAGGCCCAAAAAAAAAGTGAGACCAATAGTTGTGCATTCACATCATGCTGATGTGGCATCACATGATTGGTTACTTTTTACATCAAAAGAATACATTTTGTTTAATTATGGGTAGTAAAGTCACAACTATTGGCATTATATAAACAACTATTGGCATTATATAAACAACTATTGGGCATTATATTAACAAAAACATTCACAACTATTGGAACACGCTCCACTACTGGGTCCTCTCCCCTAGGTGATTTTCTTTGCAGGTTATTTTTTTAAGAGGCACAACAAAACGAAAGATGGATTGCCGAAAATGGGAGCGAACCATGGAAAGAGGCAGCCATACTTGCAGGTCAAGGATTCTGAGCAGAATGAATAGGGATGGATTTCTTCATTCTTATTCAATTATTTATATCATTTATTTATTTATTATTATTTTATTCATTTTTTTTTTATTATACATCTGGGTGAGAAAGGAAAACTAAGCCCTAATATTAGTAACAGAATATTACGGACCCAATATATGCTCAGATGACCACTTGAAGAGAAAACCCAGATACAATATTATTTCTTGTATAATATTAATCTTCCAATCTGTAACATCAGTAGTACCATTTTTTTTTGTGTTTTTTTTTTTAATATTTAACATCTTATCATTTGAACCATGCAATCGCAATGCTCACTGAGTTTTATTGTCTTAGACAACGTCATGCTGCAACACTCTCTCTTACGCATTCGAATTAATGGGGAGACAGGCTTAGGGGTCTTGGGAGCCTATGACTGACATGAAAAATTGAGTTGTTTTAAAATTATGACTACACCCACTTTGACCATACGACTACTCTGAAGGTATGTTCCTTGCATATAAAGGAAAAGATATCATTATTTATTTTATTTTATTTTTTTGCAGGTTGATCTCTAAGTTATTGGCGACACTAGGCATTTATCATCAACCCGCTTTATTTAACCCAGAATAAACGTCATACTCCATATGTGCAGCTGAAGGCTCTAAAATGCTGAATCGAGCAGAAGGAAGCCCATGCTCATTATGAAAACTTTTCTTGACACCAGTTCCGTAAGCCCTCATTAATTTACTCGCATTTGACCATCAAAAAAATCAACTTCATGGCAATTGTTATTTGTGACAAAATACAATGGTCACTGATGGGGAGAAAGCATTGAACTTTTAAACACGCAAAATTTGGGCTACTGGTTAACTTATTTCAAAGTCTAGTTTTTTTCTTTTTCCTGTACAAGCTTGATCGAGATTAGCGAAGATAATACATACTCGAGTTATTCACTTCCTTTTGGTATAGCTAGCCTATGAATGAGGAATAACCAAACTGTAAAACATGATGGTCTTTTAATCTATATGATTATTGCGTGCCTTCAGACCACTTACTAAATGCTCCCAACATAGTTTATCAGGACATGAAGGGGTACATGTACCAGTGCAGGGATGGGGATGCTAATCAAATTAGGGTACATGAGTAAATGAATAAGGAGACACTAGATAGTTGTATTATATATAAATGTGGTCACCAAAACTTGTGGATTTAGGGATGGGTACGCAGTCCATGTTCCTATTATGGAGTTTATTGGCAACTATGGTACCCAGCTGTCACAAGATTGAGGGTTTTAGAGGCAGCCATTGCAAGCCATACACAAAACCCATACACGAAGCCACAGAACCGAGCTTTCATTTAACAGATTTGTTTTAGAATGAAGTGAAACACAGCAGAAAAAGGATATAGCCACCTACATATTTGTCCTAGAAGATACTCAGAAATGTATATCAGAATTGAAGAATCACAATATTCAGACTTAGCATGAGCTTACAGATGCTTGACATCAGTTATACATGCAGATATAAGCTACAGGTTTGAACATTTCAGTCATAGCATTAGCAGATTAGATTACATTAACTCTGAGCATTTAAATCTATGTTACAACAGTTCATACTCTTCCTCATACACATTCAAGAGTGCATTACAAATTTGAGGGACAATGCTATGGTATTCTACTAATCAAAGGTCTGATTTACAATGCATGTAAACTCAGAAATTAACATCAAATTTGTATGGCACCAAACTGACCAGCTAAATGCGAAATGAACTATCTAATAACTCTGTGCAACTGCGGTCCTATTTTCTGAGCAATATTGGTAGCATAAATTACATTCTAGAGCAGATTTGTGAATGCATTGAATATCAAAGAGTGCAATGTTCAGACTTATAACAGCAAATACAATAACTCAGAAATGATAAAGAACCTGACAGTGGTTGCTGGTATGACTGTAGTAGCAACTGAAACAGAGGTTCTGGCTACTGTGACAAGGCGCTAAGACCAGGAACACGCCATGCTTCAACAATGTAACACGTCCCTTTGATGGTGAGAAATGGGCCTGAGATGAAAGCCACGATTTCACCACTGCAAACAATTCTTCATAATGTCCACGCTTTTCCTCATTAGAGCCAATAATCCTCTTTAAAGATCCACATGCCTGCAATTTTTCTCTTGCTCCGAAGAAGGGTCCCCCATGCCCTATAAATGCCATGACTCTCCCCTTCAATCACACGCCCCTCTCCTCTTTAATGATGGTTGTCTGTTGTATTTATTATTTTTCCAGTTCCTTCGACTACACCTGATTTAAAATTATTTTTTTGGCAGATGCTTTGTTCGATTCATTGTACTCTACACAAAGTTTTAAAGCAAGACACTTCCTATCAATTTTCAACATAATTTACAGCTCCACAAATACTGTATGATATGACACTACTCTTTGTTGTACACTGAAACGTCACTACTACATCAAGGGGGTATTTAAGACAGTTTTTAAGACAATATTTGAGTATATTGTCTTAAATTGAGACAGAAAAAAAGTTGTTTATTGTCTCAAGTATTGTCTTTAAGGGGGTGTCTCTATAAAGACAATATAAAATTGTCTCTATAAAGACAATACAACATAGAAATATTTTTGTCTCTTTAAAAACAATATGAAATTGTCTCTATAAAGACAATATGACATAGAAGTATTTTTGTCTCTTTAGAGACAATTTCACGTTTGTCTCTTTAGAGACAATTTCACGTTTGTCTCTTTAGAGACAATTTCACGTTTGTCTCTTTAGAGACAATTTCACTTTTTGTCTCTTTAAAGACAATAGTTGGGATTAAAGACATTGTCTCTACAGAGACAATATGTAAAAATTGTTTCTTTAGAGACAATATGTAAAAATTGTTTCTTTAGAGACAATATGTAAAAATGTATTAAAAAAATAAACAATTCAATGTTTTCAAATTCTCGCCGTCCTCCTATTTGTTGGAGTTTTTATTTTTTATTTTTCAAATGCGATGGAAAATTATAATAGAAATTATCAATAATTTTGAAGTTGGAACAATGAACAGTTGTTGAATACACAAAGCATAATGTTCATAAAAAACAAAGAAAATAATGCATCATAATCCAAATTCATAAAGTAAATGCCAATAAGTATTTTTTTATTTATAGTTTATAAACTTGTTCATACAATCATAAGCAACACGTACGTCATAACATGACATACACAAACGATTCATTTCTAGGAAAGAGAAAATGTTAATATTTTCCTAAAAGCCATTGGAATATACCCAACTACCAGCATAACTCTTTCGAGCATGGCAAGGTAGCTTGACAAAGAGTTGACTCAATTGTCTGGACTGGACAATTTTGCTTCAGAACGGGAACTTTCTTCTTGCATGCTTATGTATGGTCCTCTCAAACGCTGATAACTTTTCATTGTAACAATCCACTAAATCATGTACTTTGTTATTGATGAACGACAAGATTTCCAAATCGTCTTTGAGCATAACACAGCCTTTCAAGATTTTGATATGATTTTGGAGAGAGTTGAATTCTTCCTTTAAGATAATCAATACGGTGAAAGCAAAATTTTCCTGCAAGCAAACAATATTAGATTTAACAAGTAAATCCATTTGCATTATTCATTTAAAGAACCACAAATCCACAAGTCTCTACACATTAACTGAAAATAATAAATCTGCAAATCAAACCCCAAAAAAATATCCAATTATAAGCAACCACTACACTAGTCATTTGATAGCCCAAAAGTGAAAATATGTGATCCCAAAAAACTTTCACAAATATTTTCTTTCATATAACTTACTGCTCAAGCTGGGCTGCAAACTGTGCAATTTTAAGTTGGCACTGGTTAGCCGTACTAGTAACTTCTTCACCTTGATAGAGCCCTGCAACTCGCTCAAACTATTCCAAAGCCAGTTCCAAAGTTTCTTCAACTTCATATATTTCACCGAATTCCTATAGAAAACAATATTTTGAAGTACATTGGAAATCTAAATTATGGAAATTGACTTCTAAATTTCCAAATCAAAATCTGGTTGATGACCTCCAATATCCCAATTGAAGTATAAAACTCTAGAAACCAATAGATCTGATAGATACATGAAATTCTAACTTTATAAATTATAAACAATAAAATTCTGCTTAGACACAACCAACACACAGAACAACCAAAACTCTCGGGTAAGCCAATTTCAATTATGATGCTAAGGTAAATCAATCACAGAAAAAAAACTAAACGGACAAGGAAAATCTCTATGAAATTTAGTGTAATGAAGAACAGTTTAGAAGCTGTGATAGTTTTAGCATAACAAGGAGTACAATACAAGAAACAGCTATGAGAAGAAGTACCAAGAACTAGAAGTTACAGCCATCTCCCACTTTAAGAAAAAGACACAAAATAATGGACTGGAAAGAGAGGACAAACATAGTAGTGCCAAAACTAGTGTTGACCTTAGAAACTACTATCTTTGGGTCACCATTCAAATTCAAGGAGGACTGTTTGGTCTTTGCTCTATCTATGACCCCAATCACCTCTTAATATGACCTAAGTTTGGAAATGGATGAGGTATAACTCACTATTATAGATTGGGTTCTCAAGGGAAACTTTAACATGGTTGAATACTCTTTTGACATACGTTGGAGTAACAACTCACACTTGTCTTGAGTTAAATTTGATGCTTCTAGATCTTAGCCCATAATTCTTTGGGTGTTTTTGACTCATTCACTAGATTTGTATAAATAGTTAAAATCACCATTAGTCCACTTGGAGTAATCGTAAAGATAGATTCTTCAGAAAATGAGTAGATTAGACTACATTAACCTCTAATGGTTCAAACAAGTTCAAGCTTAAGCACCCTTACCTAGATTAGAGTTCAAATGCTAGAATTGATTCTAGATAAAATTTGCATGCTAATAACACATTCTTCTTGCTCTTCAACTTGAAAGAAAATGTAAGACAACCTTTAGATAATTTATACTATAATTATTAACAATCAACAGATTAACATTCTAACATTAAAAAATGCCAGCATATTGTACTACCTCAGGATGCACAATTCCAAATGCCCCAATGCTCTTCCCTTTAAACATAATATTTGCTTGTCTACTAAGGAAAAACTTTGGCTCCTGCAATCAGGAAACATCAGATCAATGTTATTTATAAATTT
The DNA here is from genome assembly GCA_007258455.2 of Sequoia sempervirens. Taxonomy (NCBI): domain Eukaryota; kingdom Viridiplantae; phylum Streptophyta; class Pinopsida; order Cupressales; family Cupressaceae; genus Sequoia; species Sequoia sempervirens. The sequence goes on from VDFB02319589.1 coordinate 15,739, forward strand.
TAGTAAAGTGTTTATGCTAGATATGACTACTAGAATATTCAAAGAAAGTTCATTATCCTTTTTCCCCTATACTAATTAAACAAAACCATTTGAATCTTACATGAGATGGCCTTATATAATAGCCTGAGTTATCTCCAACTGAAACAAACGGTACACCGACAACTTCCATAATTCTGTCCACCAGACCATGAATTACCTGCAGGAATCAACAAGTAAAACATGCAATGAGAAAATGCAGGGTATCTCAGACTTAATACTAAGAACTCCTTTTGTCCCCAATGCCTGAAAGCATAAAGGCCTTTCTATAGGATGAAATGATCAAATTTCAATTTTATAGTGTAACAAATTTATTTCCAGTCAAGAGGAGTTCCATTCATTCAATTGTTTAAAACAATGAAACAGAAAAGTATCTATCATATTAGACATAAAAATATATTTAATGCTCTTCAAGGAAACAAATCTTATGACAGATATATATAGATAGCAGAAATAAATGACTGAAAAGACAAAATAGGAAAGCGGGAAAACAATTCAATATTTGAAGTATTTCAACGTGAATTATAAGAAACACCCCTTAATTGATAAACTTACATATGAGACCTCTCGTTGGTAGTCAAAGTCAGACCTCAAACCTCACCATAGGTCATTCACCCCCAGAGCATGAACTTGAAATGAGGGGGGCCGGCCAGTGACATCATCCTCGCTCTTGCCTTGGGTCTTCACAAGCCCATGTCCAAGAGTTGAGGTGCAAAGTTGGAGTTCCTAACTTTAAAGGACTGGTAAAAGCAGCCAAATGAAGAAACAGATATATCTCTTCAACCAAGGTGTTAGCTTATATTTTAGTTCTCAAGGATGAATGGGAGTGAAAAAATTAATTCTGCAATGAAGTAGTATGACGAGGAATTATCATGAAAAGATTGATTAGCTTCAAGAAACCTCTTAGCAGTTCATCTACAAGTGACTCTTCAGGCTAGCAATCACCAGGCCTACCAATAATAATATTGATTCTGGTAAAGTTAGTAATATTGTTTCCATATAGAGATATAGAGATATTGTTCAAAAGTGATAAATAATTGTCTCAATGACACTTTTATATTACATCCACTCACAAAAGTGATAAATAATTTTCCTATTTTTATTGAAATAGGATCAACTTCGAATGTTGAAACCTTTGATATTGAAGAACAGTTGTTTTCTGAGGTGTAATTTGCAGAACTTAAATCCATACGGTTGCAGGTATTTAAAAGTATGAAATTCTCAGATAGGAATTGAAAGTCGTTATAATGGGGAAGAAGATTGGAATGAGGTTCAGGAGAAGACCTGATAATCCTACACAGGGGAAGATGATCATTGGCATTTGTGTACCAATTAAGTGGCACCTTTTCCTTGAATGATACAATAATTATTTGTTTACATTTGCTATGATTTGGTATTTCCCTACATTTAAATCACCATCACATGCCAATTTTCGCTATCTCGTGGACACTAGTATAATTTCTTAGACTCTTACTGAATAACTAAAGTACAATTGCAGGCTTACAAATTGTACTTACCTTTGTTGGCTGTGCATCTGGATCAGGCACTGGAAGATGATAGAATTTCTTATCCCCATAAACAAAAGCAGGGTGTATAGTTCTCAAGGAATTAAAATTAGAAGAACTAGTAAGAAGAGGACTGTTTGAAGTTTGCATTAGCTCATCTTGCAGCTCATTAATGCATTTCAGGAGCTCCTTCAAATACTCAACAGCATCCCCCAAAATTGATGCCTTGTCCATCTGCTAAACAAGTAAAGCAGTTCTATTTACTACATAGAAAAACTCTCAAATATAAGATAAAACTGCAAATTTCTGTCAAAATTATAAAAGCCAAATTATAAAGTATGTGATCCATCAGCTAAAATCAAACCCTTCTTTGCTATGCCTTGAAAAATTATGAATTAAAGCCGTTACATATTATCTAATACACTCATCTAAATTATCAGAACATAGAATTCTAATAGGTTATCCCAGCAATCTAAAAATTAATTTATACCACTCCAAACAGTCAAAGCTCTAGAAGGAAAATATTCATTATTCTGTTAATGAAAGACTCTCAAGATGTTTTTGGAACCACTTCTATATTTTTGGGGGCTTGGGAAAGCCAGGATACCTGAGGGGTTGTTGAAATCAATCTGGTGATTAGAATCTTACTTCAGAACCCAATTCCAAACTATAAGAAAAAAATTACTCTAACCATCAACAGTTTTGATTCTTGAAGACCCAAATCAGAAGTGTATTATGTACAGAAACATACAATTCTGCTGTTATGGTTAATATGAATTTATAGTCAAATTTACCTAAAAGGGCATCTCTCCATAGACCTACATCTTAGAGTAAAGCTCATTTGACTAATGAAACTACTGTGTGTTTTCCTTAAATGCACCAACAGGGAAGTAAGTCTCCAAGACAATCAGAATTATCTTTGAAAAGATGGCATCTAGAATATTGAACTGCAAATCTGATAAGCTGTCTAGAAACTCATCCAACAAAGACAAAATTTGGCCAAATAAGGAAAATCGAATTTCATTGGCCTTAACACTAGCAATTGTTGCTTACAAATTCCTTAAATGTACCTATGTAATTGGGGAAAAGGGCAAAATGAGAGATAAGAATACAGACACCTTGGAGATGTTGGGCACAACTGATTGGAGCATAGACAGATGATCATTCAGTCTTTTTCTTCTCCTCCTCTCTGCCATGAAATTCTTAGCTGGCAAACAGTTCCCATTCTTTTTCCCTTTGCTGTTTTGCCCAGGTCCACCAGCACTAACTTTACCGGAATCAATATTATTAGCTTCCCCTTCCTTACTTATATTGAATATAGATGTGAGAGTAGTTAGCATGATCGTTATTGAAAAAGAAAGCACCGCAGTTGTTAAAAATTCACAAGAAAGAAAATACTTAAGTCTTTAAAATTCACAAAATGTTAGGATATACCTGAATTTTCCAAAGGTGATAATGACTATGGTCATTTATATTCATCCCCAAATTGGTTAGGAACTTACAAATACCAGTATGAGCACAATGAACTCAATTCAGAATCAAAATCATATGCAATACCCACTGTCAGGAAGCTACACAGCTCAAATCCACAACTTATTATTGTTTGGCTATGCTCATTATCTTGCCATCCAAGCTAAAATCCATAACTATGACCATTTACTATCACACATAACTAATTCCACAACAAGTGCTCTGTAGTCAGTCTCAAATGTTTATCTCCACAACTAAGGCCAACAACTCAAAGGAATATACACAGCCTCAAAACACTGTCATGCATATCACTTGCCATCCTCAATCAAATCCATAGCAGTAGCTCTAATCGATTGTCATATACTTTATTCACCACTCAAGTTGGTGGTTTGATCTTAGTCTCACAACTAAATTGCTACAGGATTTAATGTGCAATTAGATCAATTTATATGGACTGAAACTTTCTTTATTCCATCTGGTATCAAGCATCTTATTCAAAACAAGGGAACTTTGTGCATACACTAGCGGAGAGCACCAATAACCCCATATCAACCAACTGGGAATGCCATCTGTGAAGAAAATAAAGTGTTGAAGGAGGTGAGATACACATTTTCACCAAATAAAACTCATGATGAAGAACAGAAAAAGTCAATGATTCTATAGTATTGTAGGCTTTGATTAGCGATTTAATACAAATTGCAAAGAGGCACTTCTTCCATCAAAAGTGCATCATAGGTGTTAAAAGACTAAAAACTCACTAATCATTATAATCTGTTCAAACCTAAATCTTTCATAGAAACTACACAATTTTAAGCTTTCCATATGCATCAAGGTGTCTCGCATATTGATTTCAAACTGACCTGGGTGCAATTTATCAGAAAATCTTCTCCACAACACACATTTTATGAATAATTCTATGTAAGAAGATGTTATAGTTGTAGTTGAGATTATCTTCTAAACATTTTCCATTTATTGACATGATGTTTCTGCATTGTACCCTTGAGCTAATGAGCTTAAAGATTATACTTTTTGAGTCAAAGACCAAAACTCTAGGATCATCCTTTTCACAAAAATACCTTGTAGTTTGAAAACTGCAATAAATAAAATATAATAAAGATCATCAGTGGTGCATCCTATGAGATGTGCAAGAGTATTCAAAGTTTTAAAATGCTTACCATCAAAGTTTTAGTATGTCACACTTTGAGGCAGCCATTGATAGATTCATTGGTGGTTTGGAGAAGAAAAATAAGGCAATTAGCCAGGAAGAAAGGAGAACTATTGCATATCATGAATCAGGTCATGTAGTAGTTGGATGGTTCTTGGAGTATGCAGAGCCACTTCTGAAAGTAACAATTGTCCCTCGAGGTACTGTAGCATTGGGATTTGCTTAGTAGTTTCCAAATGAGAATCTTTTAATGACTAAGGAACAGATTTTTGACAGAACTTGCATGATACTTGGAGATCGTGCTGCCGAACAGGTTTTGTTGGGAAAATTTTCAACTGGAGCTCAAAATTTCACCATTCTATTGCATGACTTACTCATCATCCATAGAAAGAGTAAAAATAAAATCCTCTTGACAGAATTTGCGCTATCATTTTAACAGAATTTATAAGAGGACTAAATCATTTTAATAGATACCTTAGTAAATCATGAAAAGCTAATGTTTTGTAACTCTTGACTAAACAAAACTAGAGGTCTGAACAAAATTCTGGTTTAAATCTTTACAAACACCATTTATCTCAAACAGTGAAAAAATATCTTTTTTTTTTGTTCTCTGATTGCAGTATCTGTTGTATGGGCCCTTGAGAGTCAAGGCAATAAACACCAATTTCTATGGAGATCACGGAGGAGACAACTGGTGCTTTCACATCTTACTGGTTTCTCTTCTTAGATGTATAATTTGTCAGCTATGGACCACTTACAGCAACATGTATTGCCTGTCCAGCAGGCATAAGATTAGCAAAAAAGATCCTGAGTTTGATCAAATGGACGGAGAATGGGACTGGTATATAATTTTTGTAAAATCTAATATCATACATAGTTCATCACTCAAAGAGTAGATCATACAAGAATTGCAATTGGATAAGTTATTTTATTTTCCAAATATCATGGAATACTGTGACTAAAGAAATAGAGTTAGTAGTGTAATATTGGTGTTAGCAAAGAATAATCATAGAAAGCAATAGTGAATTGTAAGGATGACTCCCATGATTTTACAGGGACAACTACATCATATTGCAGGCCTTCATGGCCACTGCAGCACATTATTACTTACCATTTCTGAGCAATCTCCCTGATTGGAATGCAAGGGGACTGCTCTACGTGGCCATTCTCCATATGGGTCCAGCAGAGGCGTTGTACTACTAGCTGCACTGTGCATTTCACACAGACTTTCTCTTCAAGCACTATCATTCTCTCCACCATGCTTCCATTACTGTTCAACCACAGACAAGTAAGTTTATATCAATGGACAACTTTCTCTGTTCCATTTGTTTGTAAGGCCTTTAACTCATCTGGGTATTCATTATTTTGTATGGGTGGATGTTGTTGCAGCTGGGACAACTACCTTTCTGGAGCACATTGTTTTGGCATTGATAATGGCAGTACCCATTGTAGGAGCGAATTGTCTATGCAACATACAAAAGGGCAATTTGATTGGAAAATTAAATACACATGCTGGATTTTAATCTTAGTCAATCTTACGTGGGAGTGTAGATGAGATATCTATATTTACTGTCTTCTCTTTGACTTGCTTAGATTTATGGGCCACTGTAATAGAGTTAAAATTGTGCACGGAATGTCCCATCTAAACTCTTGCAGTGTTATCTATTCTATATTTAATGTTTGATCTAAACACTTGCAGGTTTGACGGGAGCTAGGAATAGGGAGTCATGTCTACCTAGGGTTCAAACCAATGATAGTCCCTATATTCCATTCTTTCAAATTCATGAGTCAGTAAATGTTCAGTGCATTAAATGTGTAGAAAGTGAAATTTTTCCTGAGCTGATCTTACAGTTCTGACAAATCTTTGATGAAACTACACTCTTAGTCTAGCAGTCCTCTCCTGTTGGTATAGAATTACAACCCTCTCTTTGCTTGGTGGAGTAGTCCTTTTCTCTCTCTTCATTGGTTGGTTAAACCTCTCATTTGGTAAAGTTACATATGGCTGATATTTAAAGAGGAGTGAGAAAAGAGAGTATGTTGATTTTGTAGTAAGGGAGTGGAGGAGATAAAATGACACTTCTTTATGGAGTGCTCAATCAACAGTGACATCCATATCAACCATGAAGACACCTTATTTGAGGAGACAAAGCTATCTTGATCAAAATTCACTGCAGAAGATCTGATTTCAAAAGGAGATTACAAACATTATAAGACTTTGATACTAGAGTTGTGTGCTACTCTTAAATTTCATGTACCTTTATTCAAATATTTTATTCATTCGTTTACTTATTATATTAGATTTCAGTTCTTTGGTTGTTTAGTCTTTTTGTACAATACCTCTCTTAACTTATTGTATTAGATTTCAGTTCTATTATTCTTTATGATTATTTATGGGAGAACAGTGGTCTCCCAAATCATTTCTAGCATTTCTCTCCCTTCTTCCTTTGGTCCATCAGTCCTCTCTCCTTTTCTGTTGGTCAAGCCCGCCCTTCATGGCATATGAATCACACGGATGATTAATTAAGTGTGATATTTTCAATAAGTTTTTCAGCAATCATGTACTCTGAAAATATGAAATCTCTGATACCTACCCCTAATACTTACCCACAACTTAACTAGATAATTTTCTTGTTGATGGCATAGCAAACACATGATATGTTAAAATTTCTGCTACGCGAGTAAAGTTTTATATGGGTTTTTTTTAGGTCTATATCGCATTACTGAAATTTTCACTATATGATTATTATACAGCTACAAGTATATTTTCAAACTATTGATGTTTTGTACATGTAATGATTAAATCTCATACTATTTACGTTTCTATATTACAAGGTTCTTCGCTAGGTGTGAGCATTGTCTTCAATCTTATTTGGATGTTGTCCTCATAAAAAGACTTGGTCTATTGGAAATATCAAATCGTTGATGCATATACACACTTTTTGCAGGTACCACAGTCTTCATCACATAGAAATGGGTACAAATTATTGCCTATTTATGCCACTTTATGACCTTCTGTGGGGCACATTGAACTCAAAATCATGGAATCTCCAACGATCCATGTCTGCAGGTAAGTCTGTCTAAATTCCATTACACCTCACGTAATTGTAGTGATTATATTTTACTCTTGTGGAGCAAAATCATGAATATATGTTATACAACTTGTTAAGCAGGGGAAGTTAATAGGGTTCCAGAATTTGTATTTCTGGCACACATAGTGGATGTGCTTTCGTCCCTTCACATACGCTTTCTTCTCATGTCCCTAAGATTTTATGACATTGGCGATATTTTTAAAAGGCATTTTTTTGAAATGTGATCCACTAAGCCTAACCCTACAAGATTAATGGTCCCAACCATACCCTAAACACTCAAAAGAAAATTAAGACATGGCCACCCTAAAAACCCACAAGAAGGTTGTAGACAATTACAAAGAAAAGATATTATTTGCTGCATATATTCTTTAGATTTGAAATCTAAGGCAAACAATAAACATTCTATTTCACAATAATAAAGAAATGGCACCTAAAACATTCTATTTGGTTAAACATCTAGATCCTGTAGTAATAGAAATTTTACATCTTTGATCAAAGAAATTTTTAACCGAACTTTTCATATACATTTTATGTCTTACATTTTTGGAGACGGTATCATCTATTTTTTCAAACGATGGCCTAATTAATTAAACTCCATTTTTCTTCAATTTTTTTCAGAAACACTTCTGCTTATTGTTAAAAGCTCCTTTGGAATCCTTAAAAAAAATGCTTTATTATTTCTTGGGTTTACCTTAATATGGTTTTTAACTATATCAAATTTCTTATTGGCAGAGCATTCATTGGCATTTACCATTCGCAAGATTTCTCTCACACATAACTAATGGTACTCCTTCCGTGCTACTGAATGTAATTGGTGGTCTTTGCTGGAGAACTTGGTGCGTTCAATCTTAGCAGACATCAATGGGAGTTGATCTCATGGACTAATTGTCACTCTGAGTCTAGATGAAGATGTTGATTTGGAAGTTCATTGATTCCTCCAAATTTTGATGTAATGAAAAATCTATATGTAATATTAGAACCTCAACCTAGATTTAATTCTCTTGAATTAAATAACATCAGAAAAGAAATGTTGGACTAACCGCCACACCTCTGAAAGTTGATCTGTAGACTAACTGTCACTCTGAATCTAAATAAAGGTACTGATTTGAAAATCCACAGACATCTACAAATTTTGATGTAACAGCAAATCTATACCTAAAATAATTTGCAGGCCATAACCCAAAAACACAATTCAATCAACCGAAAGGACATCTTGATGAGACTTTCATAAATTCAGTGTACAAGTCTGAACAAAATTAAATGAATTTATTTCTAGATATTTGAAGACATGTCCTAATAATCACTTGTAGACACACAGTAAAAACTAAACCCTGTTTGGCCTCTAATTGCTTAATAGGAAGAATTTTGTCAACAATAATCACTGAGAATTTAATCTTTAATTTCCAAAACTTCTATTCTAAGAAGATGTTTATCTGAAGATGTTAATTGAAATTTAAAACATAAATTGTAGAAACATCAGTAGAATTTCTTTCATACTTTCTTGTAGAGCAGAATAAGAAATCTGAAACAACACAGAAAATATCCTACTCTGCTATCTATTTGCCAATCATTTGTTTCCTGAGGTTCTCTAAAAAAATAAATTAATGATTCGAGTAAGAACGGATGAACAATTAAAGCTAACATAATGTCACCGTAAAATGTATGATACCATCCTTGTAAGATCCTAGAATGCGATTGTTTTCCCATTTAATTTATATATATTCTGGAAAATACCCTAATACCCTTTTCAATCAAATATATACAGAGTACATGCTTCTTCACCATGAGGGAAAATCAGACTGTACTATACTTTCTTTAGCTTCTGAATTCACATGTTGAAGTGGAAATTTGGCATGTGCATGGTGACAACAATCTAATTTGAAACAAGTTAAGGCCGAGAAGAAGTTAAGGGAAGGTGAGATATATGGATCGATCATAAAAGAGGTAAATTTCACTAGCATGTAATTCACATCAATTCATTTACACAATTCCTTCGAAGTACATGTGTTTAATCAACACACTACCAAATTTTTCTGACATGTAGAGTAGAAAATACTACAATACATCTAATGAGCTAGGAAAATATGTACCGTGTTTTTTAAGGTCCTTTACTACTATTGCTTGAAGTGAATATCTAAACAATTTCCTAATCAGAGAAGCAAACAATATTATGAAACGGGTTTTAAGGAATAAAATATTTACAATAGAAATGCTTTGAAACTTGAAGCTAAGCCAAGTCAGATCAAAATAAAAATGGAAATGAGTTGAGGTTTTCCATGAAATGAGAAGTTACTGCACAATGATACTAGACTCATCAATCTCAAGATGTTGAATGCTAGTGATCTTGTCAACATTTCTTGTTTCAGAGATTTATCAGAAGTGACATAGTAGTGCATCTTTTGTGACCATGCTTCACAAAATGAAATTGTGGTTCTTGTTAGTGTATCATTACGATACATGAGTTGTAATTGGCATTTGAAATGGATAACATATCATGATGGTTCACTTGTATTCTACTTGAATTGATAAATTACATGTTTACTACAGAACTGATTCTCAATCAGTCATCTCCATTCATAGATTCTAGGCTTAGCACTCATGCATTGTGCACATTTTCCATGTACAAATTTTGAATATAAATGGAACTACATTTTCTCAGTTGCAAATTGCGATCTTGTTGTTGGAAAAAAATCATCAAAAGGGCAATATGAAATATATAGATACACTTGATTTTTGGTGGAATATCATTTCTGGGTTCAATTAGGCCTTGGATTTTGGGAAGCTATGAAATAAAGTGGAGAGAACCAGAAGGTTAAATATGTATGCCATGCATTGTTTCCACCTACTTTATTTAATAAAACAATGCCTCATTTTATTAAGAAAAATGCATAATTACTTTTAGGTTGAGAGCATCATACAAGAGGAATTTGTAGGTTTTTCACACAGAGACTGTGCTTAAAGCTTGTTTTACATCTTTTCCCCAGAAGTGAAGGTAAGAGTAAGAGCTAAAATGGTGTTTAGAAGTCATTAATTATAGTAACATAATGGAAGCCATCTCTGAAAATGGTAATACAAATAGTATGACATAATGGAATCCACTTCTGAAAATGTTTAATGCTGGAAGGTCTTTCTGTGGCTCCCAACACTTGGGGACCTCTACTCAAGAAGTGAAGGTAAGAATCTGCTTCGTTAAAATGGTGTTTAGAAGTCAATAATAATAATAATAATAATATAATGGAATCTGCCTCTGAAAATGGTGTTTACTGCTTATAAGGTCTATTAAGAATGGTACCTCTGAAAATGGTGACCTCTATTCCAGAAGAATCTATCTTCGTTAAATGGTGCTTAGAAGCATTAATAAGTATAATATAATGGAATCAACTCTTTCTGAAAATGGTGCATAGAAGCCTATTAACAACAATAGCAAAAACAGACTCCCAACAGATGGTTTGTGTCCCTGAACTTTCAATAAGTAATGTTTCATTAAGGTAAAACCAAAAAAATGTAGACATTATTTGTTTTTGTAGGAAGAGTAATCAATGCTGCACACAGTAATAGCTCTCTGAGAATCTAGCAAAAGTGCTTACATTCCCATGATAATTGATATGGTTACAACTTGTGAATCCTGACTGATACATAGTTTAAGATTTAGTGAAGTCCAAAGACATGGACATGGGAGGCTTATCACAGATATAGAAATAACATCTTTCATTGGGCTTATCATAGATATAATAGAAATAACATCTTTCATTGACAGTGTAGGCTTCTCAATCTCAAAAGTGCCTTGTTATATGATCATTTGTTCATTCAAATTACTGGCAGATCTATCGGATGCTAGGGAAGGGGAGAGGTGGGAGGGGGTTAGTGAAGAATTTTTCAGGAGTTTTTATAATTATGTCGTTCTATGAATTTTGTGTGGTAGGCAAACATAGAACTTAAGGTTTCAAAATTTTAAGTTTGTGGTCCAATAAGTTTTTGGAGTAATAAAGAATGTTAAAAAATAATAAAAATAGAAAAATTATTCCTAAACATATTGCAATTGTAAATTAGATGTGATCTTATTCTGGTCACCATGCATGTATGTGCACAATCACAGTGTATGGCTGAAGGTAAACAAAAACTTCAAAAGTGCAATATGGCAATTGACTGGCCACTTACATGGAATTAGCTAGAGAAAAATTGAGGATAGTGCAAAGGCTAAAAAATGTTAGCATACAGATAAAAAAGGAATAATAGTGCAATGTCCACCATTATTTCAATCTATGAGCAATGTTGAATTCTTGCCTTTAACATTGTGATCAACAGTGCTTATTTTAATTCTACCATAGAAGTTCTCAGTTCTATATTATGTGGTTAAGTATTACTCAGAAGATCAACTAATCAGGGTTATAACCTCTTTTATTTTAAGATAATATCTCTTTTCACCACAAGCATTTTAGTTTAAGCATTAGAATAGGGAAGCCAGCCTAAATCTGGAGCTTGCTCTAAACTCAAACCACTCAAAGTAATTCATTGTCACAGTCTTGCAGTGGACTCATTTATCAGACAATTGAACATGTGAGCAAGTCTAACATGCTTATAACCTACAACTATCCAAAACCTTTTTTTTACTGTTAAATGTTTCCACCTTAGCTTATACAACATATTTACCTATAGACATGACCAATAGATGAAGGATAAACCCTATATTAAAAAAAAACCAAAGGAAAAGTCGCATACCCTCCTCCTCCTTTTCTGCCTTGCCCCCAATTTGCTTAAAACGATGGGCTGCCTGAAAGAAAGGAAATAAAAAATTTAAGCAAGGTGTGTGCTTTAAACTATGCCTTATACAAGAGCAACGACAGTGGCATGTAACTTACCCTTACAGCTTGAGCACGGGCTCTGATGATGCCTATTGTTTCTTCCCCTTGTTCTTCCCTTTTAAGATTTAATGTATACCTGAATCGCCGAGTTGCATTCAAGGCTAATGTTGCTTGCTGCATATAGAAAAAACTAAACATTTGTTAGAAACATTAAGTGATTTAGAAAAGATAAAATCAAGTGTATCTTTGCTATTATACTTATAGCATTCGGGATTTGGCTATAGGTGAAAAATACTGTAAAGGGCATAAAAAAATTGGAAGATCATGTCCACTGTTGAGACACCTGGATTTGAAATATAAAGATGTTGAGTAGCACTAGTGTCCTTCACTTGGTTGCTGTTCTGGTAGAGGGTACAATGGTGTCAACTATCCTGGATGAAAAATTAAATTGCAAAACTCAGGAAATGCCTACTACATATTATTTCACAAGAAAATGGAAAATGATAGCAAAACTAGGAAACTTTTATTGGGTATTTCAAAGTAAAAGGGCTTCAAACAAACAACAAAATTAAGTTGCAAAGTTTGGAATAATTGCATTGGGCATTCTCAAACACACCTTGTGAGGAAGATAAATGGAGAGTTCAACAGGTCTCACAGATTGTGTTTCTGGCGAGCAGGCCTCTGGTTGTTGGGGACACGATGGAATCTGTTGGACATTTGTACCTGCAAATTCAGAGCAAAGGGGTAAGATTGAAAACTTGATGCGAGATTAACATTGAATGCAATCCAAAATTGTCCTTAAAATATTTATGCTGAGCGAAAAAGCAATTTCTCTCACCTCTCAGGGAAGCCAAATAGTTTCTTTGGAG
>VDFB02319590.1:0-21052 GCA_007258455.2 Sequoia sempervirens
CACATAAAATCAACCCAGCGATATAATGATTTGTCGGAAAAGAGTCCTTACACATTCTAAATTGTTGATCCAATACTTGAGACCTATGACTATACCTTACATACTATGAGAAGAGATTGATCGCCAAATCTAAAAATAAAATCAGCAACAACGCATTCTTTTGAAACCAACTCATCTAGAAACTTCACCTCCACTCTACAAAGTATATTTGACTATCTCATATTTTCTCAACAAGCTTCTTTCCAAATTCATGTTTGGAACTCTCATGAAAAAATTGAACAAACTTTGACAAGCCACCACATTGTAAGCACTTTGCATTTAAACAATCATTTCTATAGAAAAAGCAACCATCATCTCTAGAACATAAAAATAGATCTAGCAAGTCACTTGATGATTTTGGAAGATGTATTGCACCACACTCCTACAACATTTCATTAGTATGCAAAGTAGAACGGATATATATTGGTTGTTCATGGTACATTGAAAAATCCACATGGTATTTGCGTAAACAAGTATTACTTTAATTTTAAGAGGCATACAATAAAATGGCTTCAAAGCTTCAAAAGTCCTTTGTGATATTTCAATATTTGGATGTGTTTCAATAAAAATTTTGAACAACATTGTTTGGCTTGATTCCAAGAAATGTTTAGGATGTGGTGTACGGTCTTGATTTCCAATTCTTAACTTTAAAACATCCTTTGCATTGGGTGATACTCTAGAGTTATCATGCCAAAATTGTTGAATTGTTTGTTTTACATTATTAGTTAGCTTCTTATCAACACATGGAAGCCTCAGGAAAAGCCCATGTATCACTTTGAAGAGGATCATCTATTCTTTCTCTTCTTGCAAGTTCTCTATCCAAAGTTTTATGATTTATGTCAAAATCAATACAAGTTTGTCTCATAAAGCGAGCCTTTTTCAATTGATGGCTTACTAGGGTAGTTGTACTGACTCTCCGAGCAGCTCTATTATCTTTTTTCTTGTTAGTTTTTCCAATAGACTTGAGAGCATTAAAAATATTTTTGACAATAATATTATTTTTTTCGGTCTTCTTGTGCACATGAATCTTCAATTTGGCAAGCAAAGGTCTCATCTTTTTCATCTTTATCAATTGTACAAAAATTTGGCATTGCTTGGTCAATGTCTTATCGCTAAAATATTGTATGAAAAGTTTTCTAGCCCACAACCGAATGGTTCGTGTTGACCTCTTGCCTTCAAATTTGTTTATAATGTTCTCATCAATTTCAATTAACCATTTAGGGGTTTTTAAAGGTCTTGAGTTTGGAATATGTCTTTCTTCCACACAAGGTTCTTCATTTCTCATGTAATTTGGTGAAACTTAATTTACACTTAGTTCAATATTATGTTCAACATCTTCATTTCCAACATTTTCACCTTCAATTTGAATAATTTTGTAAGACCCTGTTTCACACGTGATTAATGCTAAATATAATTGTGATATGATTTTCTTAAATTGATGATTAGATATATTGTGGATGATAAATAAGGTGATCTTTTTGGGAAAATCCTTGTAATTTCATTTTGACATTATGTTATATTGTCACTACCATGAAGGTGTAATACACTAGTATACTATGGAATACAGATTGAGATTTAAATGGATTATTATATGGTTAAAGTTTAGAATATTCAGCTAATTGATTAATGTGATATACAATGTTACTTATGATCGTGTCGGTAATGTGCAGGAAGGCAACAGTGTTAGCATGGGAAGGGAGGACCATCGAGAGAAAATCAAAAGACATCTTCTTGAGGATATAAATTTAATATGCTAATAAGTTAAGAGGTGAAGGTTGATATTAAAGGTATAATTTATTTTGGTTTGTGAGAATATTTAATTATATGGGTTAGGGGTTGGAAACCCTTACCCAAGTGTGAAACTCGGATGGATCTTTAAGTGGGTCTTTAAAGAGGGTTGTTGGTCAATTTACTTGGTTGGGATGCAAAAATAAACCCCCTAGGGTCTATACCTTAGTGGTAGGGGTCAAGTGGGCATGCAATAGGGTCCCAAGGACATGATTTGACTCTTGAAAAGTCACCATAATGAAGAGTGGCGAATTTTGAGGAGAGGATGGGAGGTGAAAAGATTTGGGGTTGTCCAAATGCATGCTACCTCTTTAATGAGAAGAGACTCTCATTGAAGAAGGGAGGTACACTCCACACCTCCCCATCCAAAAAGTTGCAAGTTGAAACTCCTATATAGTTGGATATGAAGAATGAGTAGGGTACTACCCACTTCTCCTCTTGGAGAACTCTAGTGGAGATGGTAGAAAGAAAGAGAAGAGGAGAGGATTCCACCCATTGGTGGAAAGATGGTGATCAAGATAGCTTGGCTTGGAGAGGAGAGATGGATACAAGAGTTCAATCCCTTCATCCAAAAGCAAAGAGATAAGTTCTTTTTTTTTTGTTTGATTTACTCTTGTTTATTGAGGTCACATAGTGTAGACTTATGGTTTAAAATAGAAGTAGAGAGTCTAGATGTATGGAAATGGTGCCTTGTTAATTCTATCATTTGTAAAGATGAGAAAATACTCCATTATCATCATGGAGCTTCAATAAATCCTTGCTCGGGGGTATGGCTAGAGCCTATGAGTCTCCATGATGCTATTACGGTAGAGTGGAGAGCAAGACCTTATTCAATAGTTTGTAAATATTTTTCTTCCTCAAATATTGTGGTAATATTGTAAATCAATAAAAAAATAAAAATGAATTTCATATATTTTTATGAAGAAATGAAAAGGGCAAGCCTTATGCATTTTTGTGTTATTCATGTTAAAGGTTGGGATCTTGATGTATGATATAAAAAAAAAGAAAAAGAAAAAAGAAAGAACTTGGAACAAGGTTTTCATTTAATGGCAATATATTCATTTAAGCTGTTGTAATGTCTTACAAAGTTTAACTATTTTTAGATAGCCAATGATACCTTGAGATTCCTTGCCTTTGGTGAACATTCAATGAAGAATGAGAAGTTGAAGCTTAAATTAGCATTCTATCTCATTTCTTAAGCAGAATAACTTTGATATTTCAGTTAAGATGTGTGAAAGAATTAAGAAATCTTGGGTTGAAAGATATGAAGGAATGATGATTGCAAAACAAATAAAACAAGGGCTAGGGATGCAAATACATATGAAGGGGCGATTAAATAAACTACAAATGCAGTTCTACATTTTAATTTGCATAGTTAAAATGGCAGCTCACTCTTTTGAGCCACTTTGTCTCATTCTCTTTCTAAAGTAAAATTAATTCTTCTCAATATGAATGATAATACCCTGGTGTTTCCAAATATGGGAGACTACAATTGATTTTTTTTCACTGAATGAAGGTATCAGGGGTTTTTTTTTAAGCTGTAGTAAGAGAAATGAGGGTGTTGCAAATTAATCCTTGAGGCACTACTATTTTTAGTCCACCGGTCCACTTGATAGAAAGGAGTTAGATCTTAATGCTTCATGTTATTTTGCCTTCTCATATTTGTATGTAAACTGTAGAACATATATATAAATAAATAAATAAATAAAAACTTATCCCAACAAAACCTTCGAATATGAAATCAATATATATTTATTGATTTACCATCTTCTCGTAAATTTGTTTAGCTGACCAAGTTGTTGCTTTGCACAGTAATTATTGTGAAGCATTTAGTATAAAATATGTTTAAAAAAAAATAATAACATACTACTTAGGATTAAATTATCTCATCCGTTATGTGTCGTCTGTAGCATTAAATGCAATTTAAAATAACTATATCATGAAGTAAAATAAAATAAAGAATATGAAAGAAAAGTGTTGAAGCTTCTTTTAGGGCTCAACATGTGGGCTGCGAGCCTTGAGAGGGGTCACGATGGCCACCAGAGTCGCTACTCTAGGAGGCGCAGAACCTTACCAGTGTCCTCCCTGCCTGTGGTTAGTGGAACTTCAAACAAAAAAAAAATGGGGAAGCTCAAACACATTATTATTCCTTGTTCTCGCTTCCACCCTATCAAATGTTTCAAAGAAACAAAAAAATAATTTGAAAAAAAAAGAAAATGATAATGCATTCACACTGCAAATTCTAGAATTTACGGGGTGGTATTTCTGTATTGAAAAATAGACTCGTAGAGTAATCTGATTAGCAAAGGTCGGGCTCTGTACAATAGAATTTGATTGTGAGTCTTCAACCGTCACCCTTCTTGAGTCTGGGTAAGGAGAAATAAAATAAAGATAAGAAAAAAATAAAAATAAACAAATAAATTAAATTAAAGCTCGAGTTTCGCAGCTATGGTTCCATAGATCTAACAACTATTTGTCAAGAAAGACTGAGAGACCCTTCTGTAGAATGGAGCACCACAAATTTTAGCTCTGCTCACGATGCAATTTCTTCCCAGCCACTGTCCTCATTATCTATTTTGTTTGGTGATGACATTAGAATACATTGTATCATTTGCAGCCAAAGGATACAGTTGTAGGAGTACATTAAATGAAATAAAGTTGTTCTTGAATGCTGACCAGGGTGGTGACTTGAACTGCAAGTTTTACCACGACAGTGATAAAAAAAGCTTATGATAAAGGTGAGGAGCAAGTAAACCAGACATCCTTGTTGCTTGCAAGATTAGAGATACAGACTCTTGCATCTTGTCATAGGATTGTAAGGTATAGGGAGCATTAAAATGAAAATAAAATAAGATCCAGAGGAACTCGAGAGTAGCCCTGTTGTAATAAAGAAGAATTCATTACTCCAAGATATGAAAGCTTAGTGGAATCATGATCTCTACCTGGATTTTAATGGCATTTAAATCTGGAGTCACTTCAGGCGCATTTCCCTGTAAGGTAGCTAGTATCTTGACCAACTAGTTAATGGAGGCACCCATCCTATTTAGGCTAATTCCATTTCAATCTGAATTAATTATGCTGAGCGTAACTTTAGCTGATCTCCCTTCTTGCACGCATCCACTTTTATTGCTGCCTTACGAACCCCTCTAAGCTGAGAATTAAATGTAGACAGAGGCAATCGTGCACTTATAAATTAGTAGGCATTATAATATTGTTCAAAGTCTCCCTGATTAGATATTGCTGTAAGATAATCATGGTGTAGATCTCAATATTACGACTAGGGTGAATAACAACACTATTAATGAAAGCATTTATAAATCTGAAATGTTTAATTGAAGTAAAATATTTATGATAGTATTAATAAGGATATTTGTAAGTGAAGTAAAACTATTTATGGAGCAATTGGCATCGTATTTGATCTTTATTCTTATTTAAAATAATAATAAAAAAAAATTTACCATCTTCCACGGCAAAGCCCGTCTAATTCTTGATACAGTTTCTCTAAAAAACTTCAGAGTTAGATACCTTCGTGTGCCTCAAATTTAGTTTTCAATATGGGTGTTGCAATAGTAAAAGCTATAGTTACAAATCTACTATTAATAACTATTGGTTTACACTTACAGTTTTCAAACTGATCTGTGAAATGCTGAGTTGACTTCACTTCACTTCCAGCAAGATATCGTCCTCATGTTTTTATAAACTTTAAACTGTCGTCATTAAATGAAACAATAGCCAAACGTATTTTGCTTTTCTTTTAGCACTAGCACTTAACCACTAAAAAGAAAATATAAGAGTGAAAGGAGGCCTCACGTTTATTTCCATATGAAGCCTTTCTTAAATATAACTTTCCCTTAAAATGCTTTTGAGAAAAAAAGAAACCACTTTTCCTTAAATAGATATTTAGTAAAAGGCACCTTTTCATTTATCTTTAATGGGTTCTTTTATCTTTCCTTTAAAGAGTAAACAAATGTAATATATATTCATATAATTATTATTTTTGTATATAGAGATGATGAATTAAATAAATAAATACTTATATAAGAATTAAATAAATGAAATATAAATAAATAAAAATAACAATATTGTCATGGTTAGGGTTTGAATCACAGAGGAATAATAAATATTAAATGTTGAAGTTAATTTGGTTGGTCAAAATAACAATAATATTTATACAAAAAATTATGCAGTAATATTATTACTAGTTGGATTGTTTGAGCAATTTAATTATATCATTATTAAAATTTATTGACAACTAGGATAATTTTATTTGAAAATTTAGTTATGAGGAGGTTGGTAATGATTAAATTTGTAGTTAAATAATAATAATTCATTTTCGAGTTACAAAATAGTATTGGTATAGACATTATAATTTGATTTAAAAAATAACACTATTAATTCTTGGGTTAGGGAATATAATTAAGAGAAGAAAAATATTACTAATTAATTGTGATAATATATTATCATTATTTTAATGGATGATCGTTTACATATCTTTAGTATGCTTATAAGTATATGACGGGTTGCTTGATATGAACATGGTATACATGATTGATCATTGTTTAAAGATGTTATTTCATAGATTATGGTTATAAAAAAATAAAATAAATAAATATATCATTAAATAAGTTTTAAACCTATCATTCTCCCACTGCAGTGTGCATGTGCCAATGCTTGGGCAAGCTAAATTAACTTTGGTAAACCATCCTTAAAAGAAGAGCTTGAAATTTATTTATTCATAAAGATATGTTAAGAAGTCACCCCGCACATGCAGTGTGTACCATAGAGTTAATCTAAAGCATAAACTTTTAGAGAGTGTTAATTATTTTGTTAATGGGTTTTTCAAAAAAAAAATTGTGGGGTTTTTCTTGTGAAATTTCTGGGCATGACACTTGGTATCAGAGCCCTAGGTTGCAACCCTAGGGAACTCTGGGGATAATTTGAGCTTTAAGTGCTATGTGTGCATGAACAAATGTGCAAACCTCTTTATGTGAGTTAAAATAAAATATTGAAAAAAATTTAAATGGTTTAGTAAGCAAAAACTTAGTGGTAATTATCCAACTCAGTCAGACTGTAAATGCTAAAGGATCAAGAATCAACCATTATAGATGGGTCAAGAAAGTATTTAATAAATAACTTTCAAATTTTTAAAATAAACTCAATCTAAACATGGTATGTTGTTTTAATTAAATAAGGTGAATGATTAGAGTATCATATTGAGCTAGTTAACAAAGGTTATGGCATTAATCTAGCCTTTTTGACATTAAATTTTCTTATACCTTAGAAAAAGATATAATGGAGTTACTTAAGCATGGTCATTATATAAAATGTGTGAATAGTTTAATAGGACATCATAATGTGTACTATTTTATCAACTTCTTAAGACTATATTCTTAAAATAAAAAAAACAAAAAAAAACAATAATAATGTGACTTCTCAAAGTTATGGGTGTTTAGGAAGCAACATATTTTCCTATAGAAACCTTAACACGAATAAAGGAGGGAACATGTATCATAACTATACTTGAAAAAAACTGCAACTAGTCAAAAGGAGAGAATTTTATGAACCACAAAAGGGATTAACATGTTGAAGGTTGTAATTAGATAAGTTTAAATCTCTAAACACTTAAATTGACTAAATGTAAAACCCTTGAACTATGTATCATGTGCAATTCAATTACACATATAGCAAGATTTAAAATCTTGTCAAAAATTGAGACCAAACCCTTAAGGTGAAGCTTGTTAGGCATAAATTAAAGGGCTTGAACCCACAAATTGGTGATAATACACCCATGAACTTATATCTCGTATGCCTTAGACCATGATTCTCCTAGGTCTTAACCTATTACCCAAAGACCTTGATTTACATATAAGTGTATATGGGTTGATGTCATGAAGCAACAAATGTTTTGTATTGCATCTAGAAGGTAACAACTTCATGGATGATGACGTCAACTAATAATCAAAGTCTTGCATTATATAATAATTCCAATTTAGAAAAGTGGTCAAAATCAAAATTTTCAACTTGACTTAAATGGTGAAACTTTAAAGTTATATAAGCACATGTGCAAGTAAATGATGACCTAGTAAACTCAATAGAACTATAACAACTAACAAACCCTTATTATTCAAGGATTAAATAGTTAACAAACCAACATGATTTCTAGGATTCAAGTCAATGGCGAGAATATATAGAAAGTTACAACTGTGTCAAGATTAGTGGAAATTGATTTAGGTAATGTGAAATATAATTTCCTTCTAGTAAATGTGTCTAAAACCTTGGAGAAGAGACCTTTTCAAATATTCATTTGGAGTTACAACGTTACTTAGGACACACACCATAACTACTTCCTTATGCACAGCTGAGAGCTAAAGACTTATTGGTGTAAAAATAAGAAAGGAAACCTTCCATAAAGGAAGTAATAATGTAATCAATTAGGTGTTGACCTTGAAGGTTGTATACATGTTGCAAGGATTGAATAATCAATTGTATGAATATATAAATTGAGTAATGAATTATGTATGGCTCATGGTGTACTATGTGGTGGGAAAGTTAAAATATAGATAAGAGACACTAAAGTAGACTTGTAGAACTTCTAACTAATGTTGTCTATTCATACCATTGACTATATTTACTTTTTAATGGAAGACAATTTACAACCAAATGTAAAGGAGAAAACTTTAAATTAGATAAAACTTTTTAAGACTTTTACTTATATGCATCTTATGAGATTAGATGGAGCTATGATTGTGAAAATGATGATTATGAGAATACGATTGGATGGTTCAACCTTAGATAGAAAAATAAAATATTTATAAAAGAGATATTAATAAGTTGTGAGAACTAATATTTCATGATTTGTCATGTGTTTTATGCATTGAGTTTATTTATTTTTATTTATTTACTTATTTATTTATTTATTTTGTCTCATATTGTGACATTTCAAATGAAAATGGTTAATTATCTTCCTTATTAAGTAGGAAACTCTCTTTAAGATGTGTGAAAAACATAGTGGTATTACCTGTATGGATATGTTGTGAACATAACAAACATAGTTGAGTAAAATAAAAATAATGGCATGATAACTATAGAAAACCGATCTTTATTTTAAAGAGATGCCAAACACTAACTTAGCAAGATGGAAAGTGTGGTGAACCAAGTATTGTTGAGTTCTAAGAAGATGGAGTAATATATCTAAGCTAATGTTGCACATCATCTAGTGATTTCTTTTACTTATGCAAGTGAGTGGATATCTTCAAAATTAAGAAGCAAAGTGAATATTGTTTTAAGAAAATATTAGAATGTATTTAAGTGTATTATTTTGTTCTATAATATGGTGAATTTTGTAAAAAGTGTATTGTGTTATGACTTGTGAAGTGGAAAACTAGTAAATGTGATGTGCCCCAATTATGAGATACAAGGTATCCAACTTGGGATAAGGGTGAGGGGATGTCATGTACGATCCCCTATGTGTACCCTTTGTGATGGCCTTTATGTAAGCTAGCTAGTTGTGAGTTCAAATGAATGTGTTAAGTGTATAAGTGAGTTTATTAAATGAAATGTGATGTATTCCTTTGTGTTAGTTTTATTTATATGTTAAATGTGTACCCCTAGCATTTGGTTCCCCCCTTATGGGAGTGCGATGCCAGCTAGTGTAAATAGGGGTTGAGAGGCACATGTTCTCCCTTCGGGAAATTATGCGCTCAGGGCATTGTCCCTAATCCTGATAAAGGATCTATGTTGAGTCATTGTAATTATCCCATGGACGTTGACCGTGGCCAACTCCCCCACATATGAGAGCCACAACTGTTGGTTCATAGTGCAAACCTATTCCTTGATGTTTATAACCCATGGGTAAAGGATGGAATTACATGGACCACTAGTGATTCATATATTATGTGGTCGGGGACCACCAACTATTCATATTCATGTGGTTGAGGACCACCGGTGATTGGTATTTATGTGGTCAGGGACCACCAGCTATTCATATTCATGTGGTCAGGGACCACCAATGATTCATATATATATGTGGTCAGGGACCACCAATTATTCATATTTATGTGGTCAGGGACCACCAGTGATTGCATGCTATTATACTTATGTGGTTAGAGAACCACCATTCCCCTCCTCCCCTTAGGTGGCTTATCAAGTCACGTGGTGCTCGTAATGTGTAGTTTTTATTGTTGGAATATGAATTATTGGTAATTCTTGATTGATGTTTTATTTTATTATGTGCCAGCAGTGTAGACTTTTCTATTTATTGTATTAGGCTATTTAGCCACTTGAAGGTTGTTATTGTCCGAATTGCCTCAAGGACTTATTTAATTTCATTTTTGAATTAAGATTGGAATGTTGAAATGTAGCTACAATTGATCTTTATTTAGTTTTCTCTTGATTTTATAATTTTATGTTTTATTGAAACGTTGGTTTATGATCTTATGATTTCTCAACTTGAGGCTTTCTTAATGTTTTCTAACTGCTGGTAAGCGTGATGTAATGTGACATATGTAAACTGCCATATCCCAGGGGGTTCCTGGCAGGTCGTATAGGGGAGTAGATGCGCTGGGGAATTATTTTTGAAAGGGGTTGTGAATGGGACTGGTATGGGACGGTCATTAATCCATTCTTCTCCTCATTCTATGATTATTCTTATCTGTATGGAAGAGTCCTTAGAGAAGGGCCTCGAGTGGTATCCAAGAATATCCATCCTTGTAAACCCCATTGAGCCTTGTGATGTGAGTTATGTGTAATTTTTGTGATGTATGCATAGATTTTCAAATAAATGACATGTGAAAGTACTTGACTGTTACATGAGAAAGAAATTGACAGATAAAATTGAGACTACTATTTTTGAGACATGAATTGATATTAGAACAAAAATATTTTCTAACATCATGAGTGATGTTTATGATGCAAAAGAAAACCTTGTACCTAGGGTATCCAAGGATGTTAATGTGTTGGATATATGTTGATTTCAAAAAAATATTAACTACATGGATGGCTAATAAAATTTGTTATAATGTGACTATATTTTGAATAAATGTTCTATGCTGGAAAATTTTGTTCTGAGCATTTAGATGTTTGATTCATGAAAGAGATTTATTTACTGTGTGATTAATGATTTAATGCTATGATTTCTTCATCAAGAAAGTAAGGAAATTCATATTCTAATAGATCTATGTGCATTGCTTTATTGAGATTTATTTCTTGACCTTAACAACTTCCAGGAGGAAGTCTAACCTAAGGGGAGGGGGATGTAAGACCCCGTTTCACACATGATTAATGCTAAACATAATTTGTGATATGATTTTCTTAAATTGATGATTAGATATATTGTGGATGATAAATAAGGTGATCTTTTGGGAAAATCCTTGTAATTTCATTTTGACATTATGTTCTATTGTCACTACCATGAAGGTGTAATACACTAGTATACTATGGAATACAGATTGAGATTTAAATGGATTATTATATGGTTAAAGTTTAGAATATTCAGCTAATAGATTAATGTGATATACAATGTTACTTATGATCGTGTCGGTAATGTGCAGGAAGGCAACAGTGTTAGCATGGGAAGGGAGGACCATCGAGAGAAAATCAAAAGACATCTTCTTGAGGATATAAATTTAATATGCTGATAAGTTAAGAGGTGAAGGTTGATATTAAAGGTATAATTTATTTTGGTTTGTGAGAATATTTAATTATATGGGTTAGGGGTTGGGAACCCTTACCCAAGTGTGAAACTCGGATGGATCTTTAAGTGGGTCTTTAAAGAGGGTTGTTGGTCAATTTACTTGGTTGGGATGCAAAAATAAACCCCCTAGGGTCTATACCTTAGTGGTAGGGGTCAAGTGGGCATGCAATAGGGTCCCAAGGACATGATTTGACTCTTGAAAAGTCACCATAATGAAGAGTGGCGAATTTTGAGGAGGATGGGAGGTGAAAAGATTTGGGGTTGTCCAAATGCATGCTACCTCTTTAATGAGAAAAGACTCTCATTGAAGAAGGGAGGTACACTCCACACCTTCCCATCCAAAAGGTTGCAAGTTGAAACTCCTATATAGTTGGATATGAAGAATGAGTAGGGTGTTACCCACTTCTCCTTTTGGAGAACTCTAGTGGAGATGGTAGAAAGAAAAATAAGAGGAGAGGAGTCCACCCATTTGTGGAAAGATGGTGATCAAGATAGCTTGGCTTGGAGAGGAGAGATGGATACAATAGTTCAATCCCTTCATCCAAAAAACAATAAGATAAGTTCTTTCTTTTTTTTATTTACTCTTGTTTATTGTTGTAAAAAGGTCACATAGTGTAGACTTATGGTTGAAAATAGAAGTAGAGAGTCTAGATGTATGGAAATGGTGCCTTGTTAATTCTATCATTTGTAAAGATGAGAAAATACTCCATTATCATCATGGAGCTTCAATAAATCCTTGCTCGGGGGTATGGCTAGAGCCTATGAGTCTCCATGATGCTATTACGGTAGGGTGGAGAGCAAGACCTTATTCAATAGTTTGTAAATATTTTTCTTCCTCAAATATTGTGGTAATATTGTAAGTCAATAAAAAAAATAAAAATGAATTTCATATTTTTTTTTATGAAGAAATGAAAAGGGCAAGCCTTATGCATTTTTGTGTTAATCATGTTAAAGGGTGGAATCTTGATGTATGATATAAAAAAAAAGAAAAAGAAAAAGGAAAGAACTTGGAACAAGGTTTTCATTTAATGGCAATATATTCATTTAAGCTGTTGTAATGTCTTACAAAGTTTAACTATTTTCAGATAGCCAATGATACCTTGAGATTCCTTTCCTTTGGTGAACATTCAATGAAGAATGAGAAGTTGAAGCTTAAATTAGCATTCTATCTCATTTCTTAAGCAGAATAACTCTGATATTTCAGTTAAGATGTGTGAAAGAATTAAGAAATCTTGGGTTGAAAGATATGAAGGAATGATGATTGCAAAACAAATAAAACAAGGGCTAGGGATGCAAATACATATGAAGGGGCAATTAAATAAACTACAAATGCAGTTCCACATTTTAATTTGCATAGTTAAAATGGCAGCTCACTCTTTTGAGCCACTTTGTCTCATTCTCTTTCTAGAGTAAAATTAATTCTTCTAAATATGAATGATAATACCCTGGTGTTTCCAAATATGGGAGACTACAATTGATTTTTTTTTCACCGAATGTAGGTATCAGGGGTTCTTTTTTTCAAGCTGTAGTAAAAGAAATGTGGGTGTTGCAATTAATCCTTGAGGCACTACTATTTTTAGTCCACCGGTCCACTTGATAGAAAGGAGTTAGATCTTAATGCTTCATGCTATTTTTCCTTCTCTTTTTTGTATGTAAACTGTAGAACGTATATATACATAAAAAGAAATAAAAAAAATAAACTTATCCCAGCAAAACCTTCGAATAGGAAATCAATATATATATTTATTGATCTACCATCTTCTCGTAAATTTGTTTAGCTGACCAAGTTGTTGCTCTGCACAGTAATTATTGTGAAGCATTTAGTATAAAATATGTTTAAAAAAAAAATAACATACTACTTATAGGATTAAATTATCTCATCCGTTATGTGTCATCTGTAGCATTAAATGCAATTTAAAATAACTATATCATGAAGTAAAATAAAATAAAGAATATGAAAGAAAAGTGTTGAAGCTTCTTTTAGGGCTCAGCGTGTGGGCTGCGAGACTTGAGAGCGGTCACGATGGCCACCAGAGTCGCTACTCTAGGAGGCGCAGAACCTTACCAGTGTCCTCCTTGCCTGTGGTCAGTGGAACTGCAAACAAAATAAAATAAAATGGGAAAGCTCAAACACATTATTATCCCTTGTCCTTGCTTCCGGCCTATCAAATGTTTCAAAGAAAAAAAAAAAAAAAATTGAAAAAAAAAAGAAAATGATAATGCATTCACATTGCAAATTCTAGAATTTACGGGGTGGTATTTCTGTATTGAAAAATAGACTCAGAGAGTAATCTGATTAGCAAAGGTCGGGCTCTGTACAATAGAAATTGGATTGTGAGTCTTCAACCGTCACCCTTCTTGAGTCTGGGTAAGGAGAAATAAAATAAAGATAAAAAATAAAAATAAACAAATAAACAAATAAATTAAATTAAAGCTCGAGTTTTGCAGCTGTGGTTCCATAGATCTAACAACTATTTGTCAAGAAAGATTGAGAGACCCTTCTGTAGAATGGAGCACCACAAATTTTAGCTCTGCTCACTATGCAATTTCTTCCCAGCCGATGCCCTCATTATCTGTTTCGTTTGGTGATGACATTAGAATACATTGTATCATTTGCAGCCAAAGGATACAGTTGTAGGAGTGCATTAAATGAAATAAAGTTGTTCTTGAATGCTGACCAGGGTGGTGACTTGAACTACAAGTTTTACCACGACAGTGATAAAAAAGCTTATGATAAAGGTGTGGAGCAAGTAAACTAGACGTCCTTGTTGCTTGCAAGATTAGAGATACGGACTCTTGCGTCTTGTCATAGGATTGTAAGGTATAGGGAGCATTAAAATGAAAATAAAATAAGATCCAGAGGAACTCGAGAGTAGCCCTGGCGTAATAAAGAAGCATTCATTACTCCAAGATATGAAAGCTTAGTGGAATCATGAGCTCTGCCTGGATTTTAATGGCATTTAAATCTGGAGTCACTTCAGGCGCTTTTCCTTGTAAGGTAGCTAGGGTATCTTGACCAACTAGTTAATGGAGGCACCCATCCTATTTAGGCTAATTCCATTTCAATCTGAATTAATTATGCTGAGCGTAACTTTAGCCGATCTCCCTACTTGCACGCATCCACTTTTATTGCTGCCTTATGAACCCCTCTAAGCTGAGAATTAAATGTAGACAGAGGCAATCGTGCACTTATAAATTAGTAGGCATTATAATATTGTTCAAAGTCTCCCTGATTAGTTATTGCTGTAAGATAATCATGGTGTAGATCTCAATATTACGACTAGGGTGAATAACAACACTATTAATGAAAGCATTTATAATTCTGAAATGTTTAATTGAAGTAAAATATTTATGATAGTATTAATAAGGATACTTGTAAGTGAAGAAAAACTATTTATGGAGCAACTGGCATCGTATTTGATCTTTATTCTTATTTAAAATAAATTAAAAAAAAAAAAATTACCATCTTCCACGGCAAAGCCCGTCTAATTCTTGATACAGTTTCTCTGAAAAACTTCAGAGTTAGATACCTTTGTGTGCCTCAAATTTAGTTTTCAATATGGGTGTTGCAATAGTAAAAGCTATAGTTACAAATCTACTTTTAATAACTATTGGTTTACACTTACAGTTTTCAAACTGATCTGTGAAATGCTGAGTTGACTTCACTTCACTTCCAGCAAGATATCGTCCTCATGTTTTTATAAACTTTAAACTGTCGTCATTAAATGAAACAATAGCCAAACGTATTGTGCTTTGCTTTTAGCACTAGCACTTAACCACTAAAAAGAAAATATAAGAGTGAAAGGAGGCCTCACGTTTATTTCCATATGAAGCCTTTCTTAAATATAACTTTCCCTTAAAATGCTTTTGAGAAAAAGGAAACCACTTTTCCTTAAATAGATATTTAGTAAAAGGCACCTTTTCATTTATCTTTAATGGGTTCTTTTATCTTTCCTTTAAAGAGTAAACAAATGTAATATATATTCATATAATTATTATCTTTGTATATAGAGATGATGAATTAAATAAATAAATACTTATATAAGAATTAAATAAATGAAATAAAAATAAATAAAAATAACAATATTGTCATGGTTAGGGTTTGAATCACAGAGTAAGGATAATAAATATTAAATGTTGAAGTTAATTTGGTTGGTCAAAATAACAATAATATTTATACAAAAATTATGCAGTAATATTATTACTAGTTGGATTGTTTGAGCAATTTAATTATATCATTATTAAAATTTATTGACGACTAGGATAATTTTATTTGAAAATTTAGTTATGAGGAGGTTGGTAATGATTAAATTTGTAGTTAAATAATAATTTCATTTTCGAGTTACAAAATAGTATTGGTATAGACATTAATAATTTGATTTAAAAAATAACACTATTAATTCTTGGGTTAGGGAATAATAATAATTTTGTATTCTATTTTGACTTTTAAGAAGAAAAATATTACTAATTAATTGTGATAATATATTATCATTATTTTAATGGATGGTCGTTTACATATCTTTAGTATGCTTATAAGTATATG
The DNA here is from genome assembly GCA_007258455.2 of Sequoia sempervirens. Lineage (NCBI taxonomy): Eukaryota > Viridiplantae > Streptophyta > Pinopsida > Cupressales > Cupressaceae > Sequoia > Sequoia sempervirens. Next base: position 16,062 of record VDFB02319590.1, read on the forward strand.
ACGGGTTGCTTGATATGAACATGGTATACATGATTGATCATTGTTTAAAGATGTTATTTCATAGATTATGGTCATAAAAAAATAAAATAAATAAATATATCATTAAATAAGTTTTAAACCTATCATTCTCCCACTGCAGTGTGCATGTGCCAATGCTTGGGCAAGCTAAATTAACTTTGGTAAACCATCCTTAAAAGAAGAGCTTGAAATTTATTTATTCATAAAGATATGTTAAGAAGTCACCCCGCACATGCAGTGTGTACCATAGAGTTAATCTAAAGCATAAACTTTTAGAGAGTTAATTATTTTGTTAATGGGTTTTTCAAAAAAAAAATTGTGGGGTTTTTCTAGTGAAATTTCTGGGCATGACAGATTGCTTCCATGTCTAGTGTTTGAGTTCACTTACAAGGAATCCAATTGATTGCTTCCTTAGTGAAAGGTGCCATTAATATTTGACTATCTTCATTTGTGATAATGAATGAAATGAACTATAAAAAGTATATTTTCTCCTACAAGTTTGAATCCTCCTCATCTCCAAGTAGTTCAGTAAAAAAGAAGATTGATTCAACCTTAATTATTTTAGGATCAATGATATATTCTCCTCTATGAGACTTGATAGAAGTGATTTTTGTAGCTTCTTCTTTCCCTAGTTAAGTTGTGAAAATGTTTTATGTGAACTTTTTGAACCTTTAACTAGCTACTAAATTTCTCAAGATTATTGCCTCTAGATTTTATTTTTATTTGCTTGTATATCTATTAGTTTTGAGAGATATATTTCCTTCATGAATTGATCCTAGTTCATTCCTCTAAATATGATCAATTCATTGAGAATGTTTAGTTCTAGTCCAATCCTTTCCTTCTTAATAGAATATTCTTGAAAAAGTATATTATTGTTCCAATCTTTGTGGATATTTTAGGACTACAAGTTTTTTCTAGAGCATACATCTTGGTGCTTCTTAATTTTAGAAGCTTACTTCCTCGATGTTTAACAATATCTATGAAGGATTGATCTAAAAACTACATATTTTTAAAGATGAAGGTGCATTTGGGGTTTACATGGTCTTCCATGCCCTGTAAAATCAACAAAAAGTGATCTAAACCCAAGCATATGACTATAAATTCATATTTTATGGAATCATTATACTCAAGTCATTTGGGAAAGATGAAAAAATATATCCTATCTCTTTAATATTTTTGTTTAACCTATCCTTTTGTTTTTCCATGTGAGTGTTCCATTCCTAGGTGTTAAATCTAAGAGTTTATTCATCTAGATAAAGGAACTAAAATCAATTTGTGACTGTGTGGACCTTGTTATACCTCCTTGTTTGTCATTTGAGGCTAATATTATAGTAAAATATTCACTTACCATGTATAATTAACTTATGATGGGTTTTATGATGTAGTAAATTATCTCCCATAGTTACCTCCTAAGAGTGGGGAAATTAAGTCCATATATGGTGAAAATAAAAAACTTATATTTTGGAGATAATGATAGTTAATTAAAAGAGTTTCCAATTGGTTATTTGGTTTACCCTACCTATTTTGATAAAATTTTAAAACCAACAGAGGCACCTTTTTCTTTGATAGATGAGGCATTCATTCATGCTAATGTTGTGATAGCTTATTTTCCTCTTTAGAATAGATTTTAGTTTTTGTAAAATATGGTGTCTAGTTTATATATATCTAATAAATTCTTTACATAAGTGGTTTTTTGATATAGTCATGGTCAAAATTGGGCCCAATTTAGGAATATTCAACCATCTAGATTAACATCAAAATACATACACAACACAAAGATCTCATAAAAAACAACAAATTTGTATTAATTAAAGTTTACATGATTATCACCATGACTACAACTTCTCACTTTTTTGTAATGGGCTCTCTTACATGCTAGGTCATATCCATTTCATTACACTTCCTTTGATAATTCAAACATAGATTACACTAAAATATAGCCTCATAAACACTAGTCTAATTACCTCCACTATGTTGTATTAGTATTTCCCTTTGTAATGCAGTGCTCCACTTCATACTCCTTGTTTCCTACTCACGATCTTTATCTAAGAAATTATAGTCTCCCACTGCTTATCTTTTACTTCTCAACCTCTTCCATTACCTCTTCACGCACTTTTCTTTGATCCAAAACTCAATATATACAACATCCACATTTTTTTCTAATGATTTGTGTTGGCCATAAGATGAAACAAATTCTAATTCCACATGTAACATGTCATCAACTATAAATAAAAAAATTATAAATTCAAGTGGTTAAATGGTGGATAAACATCCTCATGGTGCTCAATACTCATTTTCAATGGTTCGATACATCCTTACAAAAATTATTGTATTGGTGCAAACTCTAAATAACTTGCCACACATGAAAATAATCCTAATTGTTCACAACTATCCACCTAGTAGCTAGACACTCTTGTACACATTTAATATCTTTTTCTCATCTAATTACTGATAGACATTAACATGAAACTCAAAAATAAAAATTTGAAGTTAATCCCAAAACTTTGAAAGCCAATATGATAAATTTATTCATCATAGACTACTATCTACAAACTAATAGAGAAATAACTAACTAAAATAAACCACTTTTCTAGAATGGTGCAAGATTACCACACTACCTAGGGATGTCCTACATCACACACTTGGAGTTGATAAAAAAATGAGCCTCATTTTCTAATACAAGCTACCCCTACCTAGGAATTCCAACTTGCTACTTCATCAACTTGTTCTTTCCACATCTTGTAGTAGTATTTGGCATTCAATCCTATCAATCATCTTCTTTATTATTCTTATTTTTCTTGTATTTCATCACAATCTTCTTTATCCCTCACATCTATTAGACTCCATTTTGTTCACACATACTCTTATATTATTACATTCTTTACTATTGCATGTTCCTAAATCAAACTCATTATCATGTTATTAACTACCATGTCCTTTGGTTGATACTTCTATCCCCACATTCCCAAGTTATCTATAGTAATTATTTTGCATTTGCATTGTTTTTTGGTCATCCAAAAATAACAAATTTGTTGGAATCAATGCATATCACTCCTTTCCAATACACACCGTGCATCACTATAAAATTATCCCTCACTTTCCCTTAGGGACATCAACTCAAATCTTTAGACATATTTTTGTGTAGTGTATGTTTTATCCCTCTCATCATACACCTACATGTCATACACATGACATAAATCCATCAATGCAATGTTACATAAAACATCATCATAATATGCTCCTATGTTGAATCTCACCAAACACTTTTCTTATAGTACCTTATCTCACTACTACAGCCATTCAATATTATATGGGTGTGACTGCTTCATCCACCTTAGCCCAAACTTTTCTACCATTTCTATAGACATCAAATTATCCATACTCACTCTTCTTCCATTCTACCTCTTTTGTACTTCCATTCTACCTCTTTTCTTACCTTCATTCAATCCAAACCATAGTATATATAGCATCAAAAAATTCCAATTTTATTTGTACACGTCACAACATAGCACAAAGCATAATATCACATGTAATGTGTCATTAACTAAAAATAATATAATTACAAATTCAAAGGGTTAAATAATGGAGAAAACTCCATATGGTGCTCAACACTTTTCCTCAAGGATTCAATAAATCTTTATCTTCTATTAGTCCAAACTTTAATCACTTGCCACACATGAAAATAATCCCAACTATGCACATTTGTCCACCCAATAGATGCTCTCAAACTAGTTTGTTGTCCTTTTTTCATTAAATTATTCTCAAATTTTAATATGACAATTTAAAAAATAATAACTTAAACTATTCCCAAAATTATAAAAGCCAATTTCAAGTTCGAATGAAATGTGGTAGCTTTCTTCATCATAGAATGCTAACTACAACTAACAAACAAACAATTGAACTCAAGTAAAAAAATTCACTTTTTCATAATGATTCAAGCTTACCATATTGCCTCCTGCTCTTACATATTTTTTGTTAGGGGCGTTGAAGCTTGGATAACATTCCAAGTTAATATTGTCATTGTAGTGGTGGGGGTGCTTTCCCCTACTTTGTTCTTTGTTTATCAAAATTTACTATAGATTGAGAACTATATTTGATCACTTCAATTGTGACTTCTTGTTCATTATCTTACAACTCATTCTTATTTTGGGGTTGTAGTTAGCTTTGGCCTTATGTGTCACATATTATGGTATTGATAAAAAAACCACTAAGACCAATAATTTTGCTTCTTCATATTGTACATTTAGGTCTTCCTCACATGCTTCTAAGCCATTGGACCTATTTTCTAATGATCGATTTTTAGTTCAAGAGGAATTTCCTTAATTTTTCCACCAAACTAGGAGAGAAAGTCATCTTAGTGGAAATGGATCAACTAGATTTAATAGGGTAGTTATGATATCCCCATTTCCTTTAATATTGTGTTGGGATTCTTTATTTAAAGATTCCTTTTCTCAGCTAATAATTTTCTAACCCATTTCATAATAATTTGTAGGATATCCTATCTATATTTTTTGTGTAATGAATTTTTAATTTTAACTACCTACAAAAGATTGGATTAACCTAGTTCCTATCAACAAATTCTAGTCCCTTAAATTATATTCTAATAGAATTACATTTAATAAGGGTTTGGACAAATATCTTCTTATACGTGCCCCAACATAAACACTAGAATCTCCCTACATAATTAATTCATCTAAGATTTCAAAATGTTAAAGTGAGTTGCCAATCTACTCCAGGATTGTGTGGTACAACTATTCTTCAAGAAGACAATAAATTCTAACACCTCCATTGTTATCATTTAAGGAACAAGAGTTATATTAACTAAAATTTGATTTAAAATTAAGAACATTCAACTAGGTGAAATTTGAGTACATGGCACATTGTGATAAATGAAATGAGTAGCACTAGTATATATTTTAAATTTTAAAATGATGTGAAATAATTGAATGTAACATTTTTAATTGTTTATATGT
>VDFB02319592.1:0-35033 GCA_007258455.2 Sequoia sempervirens
GTAGTAATACTAGCGGAATACATGGTGTCAAGCCTGAGAATAGCAGTTGAGAACAGATTGGGTAACACGAAAAATTTGAAGCATCGATTATTTCAGCTCAACAAACTTGATGAACAAAGAATTATGGCATAGTGGGCGATGGAGGCAATGCAAAAGAGAAGAAAACATTGGCACGAAAAACACCTCTGTCGGATGAATTTTTGTCCGAGCTAGTTAGTTTTGAAATATAACGGTCGTAATGAGATCAAACCAAGGAAGTTCAAAGTTAGGTGGCTCAGACCTTTTAAAATCAGAGAGGTCTACGAGAACAGAGCAATCAAATTGGAGAAATTAGACGAGATGCTATTAGCAAATGCCATTAACGGGTCAAAGCTCAAGCCATATTGGGAGAGAAAAGAAACAATAACCATCAACATGCTAGGATACGCAACTACAAAAGACTGTAAGGTGAGTGGAAACGAAACCAGAGAAGAAGATTGGGGAATAGGAGGAAGTCAGTATGTACTAGAGGAGGATTGGACCGCACTAGGAGGTGAAAAGATAATCGAGGAGAGGCTTGCAATGCTCCCCAAGTCCATAGAAACTTGACCAATGCTCTATTCAGGACACCTGCCCTTTGGAGAAGGGTATGGGGCCATTGGAAATATCAGGCACCCTACGAAGGCAAACGAAGGGGATGCGTATCTTATGAGTTGGATGAGGAAGCATAGAAATATTGCCAGGTTGGTAATATCGAAGCGTCTTATTGAGGGATGCTTTCGATAATCATACTATCGCCTCCACACAAAATGCCAAACTCCTCATTTAGTATGACTCATGGTGGCAATATATGTAAGCGGCCATATTATAAGTATTAACTACAAAAATACTTGGCCATCAACATATCACGAATATGAAATATAATGTGCATTGATAATAAACAATTACAATATACTCGGCAGTGACGACTTGGATTAGCTTTGATCTCAGCGAGAAATATCCACGACTATCTTATGTAGTGAGCAAACACAGACAATATAAATATGTATCAACCCTACAATATATCAATCAATATAAAACCCTCCAATCTGTGCAATATGCCGATTAGGTAATTGACGACAATAATAACTTTTGGACTTACTTGATGTAACTCGATCATAAATCAATAATATGCTATAAGATCAATTTGAAACTCCCAATATAATCGATAAATCAAACTCTTGCAATTTTGGCTCCGTAGGAGACTCACGAAATTGCCAAACTCTAATGGCAAGGGTGGATTTGTTTCACCACTGAAACCCTTGAATCCTCAAGCTCGAAAGATCTCAAAGAAATTAAAATGAAATAAACTTCGTGATGAATAATGCCTTCCCGAATCACCAATTTGTAGCCTCCCGTGAATAACTATTTGAATAATTGAATATTTGAACTTTAGGAGGGAAATAATATTTAAGTCCCACTTAAGACTTTGTAATAATTAATTAATATTATTCGAATATTTGCTTTGGGAAAAAAAATATTAATTAATTAATTAATAATTCCCTTGCTTTAATTATTAGCTTATGGGAATTAAATAAGCTAATAATTTATTCAGACCATCACTTGGAACGGGACATTACATGCGAGCAAAACGTAAACACTTGCACTTGGAAAAACTCAAATCTCCCTTATAACCTTGGAAAGAATACAAAGAGTCTTTCTTTGTTGCATCTTGAATCTTGATTAATATTTTGATGCAAAAACTTAAAAGCAAAGTTTGAAAACTCATTACTTGGCAAAACTTGGCATACTCAATTTTGACTTAGTCTTGGCAACTTAGTAAAAGTTGGCAAAACTCAGTTAACAAAAAGGAATACTTAATTTCTTTCAAAAACATAAATTTCATGCAAAATACAGTATAGAACATATGAAATGAGTCTATATAATGTTGGGCAAGTGTTTTCTATTAGATTTGAATTAAAAAGAGTATAATAACATTGGAACACAATAGTTGATTATATGACATGAATCTCATGATGATTGAATATCATCATCGAAAACTACAATTCAATGCAAGTTACAATAATTTATAATTTTGTCTTCCTCGTTTAAATCCAATGATGTATGGGGTCCTACTCAATCTAGAAGATGATGACTCATTAAGATCACCATTACCTCGACCATGATGTTATCCAATCGAATGCCTTTTGTTTTTGCTTCTATTACACCTTCCCCTACTTGCCTCTCAAAATCAACAATTTCATGTTTTGTAAACTGTAATGTCCCCACTCTAGTTAGTTTCAGGAGCAGTTGAGTTAGCTTATTTCTTGGACCCTTGTAGGCTAATAGGATTTGGTTAGAGGGTCAGTGGCCGTTTTGGTGGGTTTTGACATTTCCACCCCTTCAGTTCAGTGTTGGGCTTAGTGCAGGCCTTTGCAGTTCAATGTTTGCCAGCTTCTAACGACATGTTAAAACACTGAGAATTGAGGGAGATATTAATATTTCAGTGGTTGGGTATTTTATCGTCTATTGAGATATTATAAAGTTATTATTTGACTTTATAACATATTAAATCCCACTTGAAATATTTGTACTTTATGACTTAAATGTTAAAGTGAATATTTAAATTCACTTAAGTCATTTATTTGGGCTCCCAACTATGGAAAAGGTATTAAATACATTTTAAATGTATTTTAATGCAAAAGTGGCGTTACTTCTTGAAAGTCGTGCCTTTTTGAGGTTATAAGGAAAATGAAGCAAATCGACCTCATTATGTTATGATTGTTTGACTTTGCTTCAAAACTTCTCTGTGATTTTTGTTTGAGGGCAAGGGTTTCAAGATTTCTTCATTGGAGAGTGACAATTCTTCATTGATCTGTGATTGTGAGACTGTGAAATATTAGTTGAATGGTTGCTACTGAGGGAGCTTCATACAGGTGTTCATCTGTGCTTACATCAGAGTTTTCTATTCAGTATTTACCTGTTTGCAATAAGGAAGAGGGTTTCTTCATCAGGGACGCCATCTTCATCCAGTTTCCAGCTTTCAATAAAGAAACTTCTACATCTTTTAGAGGCCGTACTTTGCATTGGGAGGCGTGTCATCTGGGGATAGGCGTGTGAAGCAAGAGGCTAAAACGCCTCTCTTCTGGCTCTTGTCTGGACTCCATCCTTGGCGTCCAACCTTCTTAGCACATTTTCTCCAGTTTCTGTGTGGGAGAAAGTATATTCAAGCTCTAGGCGTGCTATTTCTCAGTTTCCAGCATATCTTGCTTGGCATGTACAAATCCATCTTATTTAATTATTTTGAAGGTTTCCGGGTATGTTGTTTATATGCAACCTCTTTGTATGAATTGCCAGATTCTCAATAGTATTGCAATTGTTCCAGAATTTCTCGTATTTCAGTTTATTTCCCTTTTTATGCTTGGCGCACCTTCTACTTCTGTCCACAATTCTTCTTAAAACAATAAAAAAACACAAAAACAAGTCAGTGAAAGTTAGAGGTTGAGTTGGAGCCAGTTAGATCAGAAGTTTGTAGTTTAACCTTGATGCATGATAGTCCTATTACATCAGAAGTTTTATCAGCAAACTTCTTGATTCATGCCGAGGATTCAAAGTTTCAGGGGAAATCAATTGCCGAAGTCTGTTAGGATTCTTTAAGGGATTTTAATCCTATGATCCATGTTTTTGTTGAGAAAAGCAATCTAGTTGAGGTAGCTGCTGATTTTCTGGACAACTTCGATGCCGTAGTTCTTGGACGCACATCAATTGCTACAAAAAAGAAAGTCAATGATTTGTGCCGCAAGAGGTCTCAAAGAGTTGCATTTTATTCAGTTGACTGTAGAGGTTCTTGTGGAGAAATATTTGTTGATTTACAAAATCACACGTAGAATCAAAAAAAGATGGAAATGGCTCCTTTGGAAGTTAGCTTTCCAAGCTTAGAGGAGGCTACATCGGTGCGCTGGAGCAGTCTTCCTAGAAACACAACAAAGCTCTACTTTGCTATGCGAGTTGTAGAAATGTTTGAACAAGTTGAGGGTCGGGAACTTGGTGACCTGTCATCCACAGATTTTCCATCTGTACTTAAGATGCGGAAAAAGCTCTGTGAAGAACAAGGGTTTACTGAATCCCGAATGCTAGATCTGCTTTTGCAAAGAATTGTTGATGTTGGAAAGAGAGAACTCCCTCTTGTTTGTGCTATTGTAGTGGTATGGATAAGCGAAGCTTGCTTAGATCAAACACCACATTCCATTATTACTATCTGCTTGCATGGAATGAAATTTACTCTACTTTAAGCTACTATTCGAATCAGAAGGATGAAGAAACCTTGCTAGCTACTCACAACAAAAGACGAAATTCACCATCAATGAAAGATCTTTTTATTGAGAGAGTGTTCACAACAATTTCTTACAAAGTTTTCAAAGGGAAAACTTTCCCTCTTCTTCAAACTATCCTATCAATCTACACTAAGCTACCTCTAAGCTATCACCTAGTTGTCTCTCTATTCTAATCTCTACTGTCTAACTAGTACAAATGAAGGGGGATGCCCCTTTATATAGCTGGCCAAGTCCAACGGATGGCTCAGATTACAATTGGCTGGATGGCCCAGATCGTGCCACCTCAGCCCTAAACAAGATTCACCCTAAAACCGCCACAAAGAGGAGTGGGGCAATAAATGAGCAATTAATGGCCACCATCTTCTAGAAGATTCCTGTTTGTGAACGCGTTCACACTGTTCTTCTTTCTGATTGCAAACTAGATGAGCTTGATCATCATGGCTTCAACTTCTTGGATTGACATGGCTACTTCTTTCTCCTGCTTGATGATGGTTTTAATCCTTGATGTCATTACATTTCAGGTTGGGTGAAGTATGCTGGAAAAACACCCTCTGGGTCAACGCTGAAGAAAGACCTCCACTTTGCCCTTCAATTCATCTTGCTATCATTCTTTAACTTTGAGGTGCTTGAGGATCATCTCTAACACTTGGTACTGCATCTTTCCCTCTATTCTGAACTTGAAAGATTTTCTTGTCTTGGATTCGATTATTCCTCCTTGCCACTCACCTGACTGTGTTTGGTGCATATTGGGTCTTTGAGGAGAAATTCCAACACTTAGCCATTTCTTCCAAGTACTTGCTTCATGACTCTATGATCTTGGACCATTTGCTTCATCACTTCAAGTCATCACCGCCTGCTCTTGACGTTCCTCCTGCAAAACAAGCAAGGAGAAGAGCATCATAAAACTTCATAATATAAACCCACCTTACTTACCTGATCTCAATGTTCTGATCCTCGAGGTTTGAGTGATCTCTTCATTTGATAGGGTTCATCATTTTTCTTTAGCACAACTTTTTCCTTTAAATTCCTCATGCCTTAGAATATTTCCACATTATCATTGATCCCCCGTAGGGCGCATCTAGAGACTTGAGCTTCCATTCTCATTCCACTGGCTGAGGCGTTCACTCTGGTATTTCATCCAACTTCGGCTCGAGAAAAATTGCTTTCATTAGGAACTTGATAAAAAATCATCTAGTCATTCAATTTCAAATTCATCACACAAGGCGTTTTATCTTCACAAACATTTCTTTCTTTGCCTTAGAAAATTTCATTATTTAAGTGTCCATCAAAATCCTCGTCCTGAAAGCCTCGGCAAAGTGTGGAAGACTTTAAAATCCATTCCTCATTGCAGACGTCCGATACTTAGAAGAAAATTCCCCTCAGAAGGTGTTGAATTCATGTGTCTCCCAACGAAGGGGTACGTTTAATTTTTGAATTTTGAACCTTAGAAAAATATTTTGCCAACAATTTTATTCTTCATCTTCATCTCTAGGCGTATTTCCTTGCTCTGACTTGAAATTTTTTATCATCTTCGTGAAGCTGGCACCTTCTGACCTTTTCTCGCCAATTTAATTCATGCCTCTGAAAATCTTATCTCCTTCATCAACTTGGGCGTATTTTCCTCTAGAGGAAGGTGGAATTTTATGCCTTAGAAAAATTTCATCATCAAAGTTCTTCATCTTACCTCTCCCTTTTGCGTTTTCCCTACCCTAAGAAAATTTTCAAATCACTTTCAAACTGGGCACATTTTCATGTATCAACTGCCATTTTGTGCCTTAGAAAATTTTCTAGCCTCAACTTCTCCTTTATTTTCTTCAGGCGCATGTGAGGGTATGGGGTTTCATTTTCAACACTTAAACAAATTTTCACCAACTCCAAGCGCATTTCACCCTTTAGAATTTCATTTTGCTATACTTGAATATTTGCCAATCACTTGCTCTAGTTGGGCGCATTTAGCCCTCTGCACTTCCAATTTCCTTAGAGAAATTCCTTCAATACTCAATTCTTGTCCCAGGCGCACTTGGAGGTGTCAGCTTCTAGTTTCAACGCCTTAGTAACATTTCCTACCCTTCTCAAGGTCCAGGCGCATATAGAGTAGTGAACTTTCAGTTTTGATGCCTTAGAAAAATTTCTAACTCTTCCCATTAGCTTGGGCGCAAATGAGGGGTTCTTACTTCAAGTTTTGAACACTTAGGCATTTCCAACACCCTTCCTTGGGTTAGGGCACATTTGAGGGGGTCAACTTCAAGTTTGAAGTACTTAGTAAGATTTCATGCCATCTCCAGCTTCTAGGGCGGATTTTGATGCTGGAGCTTTCATTTTATCAGACTTAGTGAATTTCAAAGCTTTCGTTTGATTTGAAGTGGTTTGTTCATGTTGCCCTGAGCTTGCCCTAACTTTCTATTTTTAGAAAGTTTCTCAAATTTTGCATTTTAAGCTGATTTCTAGCTCCAAAAAGCTTGATTTTCACTTTATCTCGAACCTCGTGATGTGATTGAGCTACTGGTGTTTGATACCTGCTTGTACCTGCTATTTTTAGCAACTTGCTAAAAATAGTAATTGCTCAAAATGTGCTCAAACCTTGCGTGTTGATTGCCTGAAGGATGTCGATCATGACTGGATACTGCTTCTGTGTGAATGTCGTGTTCCGCCCTAGATTTTAGGAAACCCTAATTCTTCTGCTTAGGCCTGCTAAAAATAGTAAGTGCTTGATTTTTGAATCTCTGCAACTCCGTTCAGCTTGAAATTCGTGCCATGGGGTCCTCATTACTTGTTTGACCTATTCGTATCGATGCCTCGTGCTGACTTGCTATTTTTGGCATGTTTCTGGAGGTGGTTTACTATTTATAGCAACTGCTTGATTTTGAGACTTCCACAACTCCGTTTATCTTGAAATTTGAAAGACGTGACCCTCATTGGTAGACTTGCCCGTTCACACTGGCACCTGATGCTGACTTACTATTTATAGCCTGTTTCAAACGTGGCTTACTATAAATAGTAAGTGTCCCGATTGCCTTCAAATTTTACCAGTGGACTCCTCAAAAGATGTTGATCGTGATGGGATACCTTGGTTTGTGGAAATTTTGGCATTTGACCCCTCATTTTGGGTCCTGAAGCTGGAAACCCTAATTTGACTTGCATGTATATCAAATGACCTCCGTTTGACCTCGTTTCTGTTGCACTTTGCCTTGTTTGTGGTTCTGATGCACTGGGCAACTGCCGGAATGCACCTGCTAAAAATAGTAAGTCTTTGAAAACTGGTCATCTCGCTTTGCATGTCACACCATTGCGAAGCCCTCAAAAAACCCACAAGGAATGTTCAGACATGCAAAGAAAATCTCAACATGCAAACCCTAAAAATAGCCTCTGAAGGCTGAATATTGAAAGTCATCGTTTCATTTTGCATGTTATATCATTGCGTAGGTTTCAGAAAACCCAGAAAGAATCTCCAGACATGCATTGAAGAATTTTGCATATAAACCCTAAAATCAACACTTGAAGTTGTATTGCTAAAAATAGACAGTTGTCTGTTTCAGCCCAAATTTTACAAGCAGGTAACTCACAATGTTCTAAGTGCAGTGCAGTTGTCAGAATTTGAAAATCCCAAGAAAATAGGCCTCAAACTAGCATTTACTAAAAATAGAAAATTGTCGGAATTTAGTGAAAATTCAGTGGGAGCCTGCTCGAGCATCTGACAACAATGTTAATCTCAAATTTCAATAGCCAAACCTGATTTGACCTCAAACTGACGTGAAGAAAGCAAACCCTAATTCTACAGACTTAGCCAAAATTTCAATTCAGGTGGGCACATCCCCGGAAGACAGACAAAACAAGAGAGAGTCAACAAGAAAACAAACTAAAATCAAGCCAAAAGTCCGAAACGAAGCAAAAATTAAGGGTTCCCCATTTGCAATGGGGTGATGTGTGAAAAAGGTCACAACACCAGACTTAGTCAAATTTTAACAATTTTCATTCTATTTCATTTTGACTTCAGTTTGGATCTCCTTTGTTCGGCCTCGAATCCTGGGCGATTGGATGATCTGTGGACTGCACCGTCGGACTTGTCGCGGAGCTGGAAGAGAACTGAGCAACTTTGGTTGGGGGCACAAACCCTTATTTCATCATTTAATGCCCTAAAAAGATGGGCGCCTATTCTCACCTGGGGCACCCAAGTAAACCAGTGTTAGAAAATTTTCACATTTTTTACCTTCTTCGTTCTTCGTGCTTGCTCACCAACTCGCCTTTTGTTGAATGCCTGAGTGTTGAATCTGACGCCTGGCAGCTGATTGACCTCCATTGATAACCTTGGAGCTCCTGATATGCTTTTGAAAAAGTAGAATAGACCCACTAGAGCAAAACTGATCATTTTGAGATTCTGACTGCACCAGCCTGATATGGACGTATTTTGAGCTATTCAAAATCAGTTTGAACCCTATCAGACCGACTTTCTATTTTTAGAAAGTTTTGCTATATCCGTTTCAAAGAAACCCAAAAACCGAGAAAAAGTTACTATTTTTAGAAAATTCCTAAAAATAGCAGTTTTCCTAAAAAGTAGGGATGAAAAACTGAGATCTGGGTTTTGTAAATTAAGCTGCTCTAAGCAGACCCAGATCGTCAGATTTTGGAAATTTTAGCATTTTAACCCCTCATGCAAGACATGCACACCCAAATTTTGACCTTTTTGACTAATTTAACAAGACTTTTACTCATTTCTTCAAAATGTCTAAGTGTAACAAAATTTTTAATTTTGGGGTACAACAACATAGAAATATGAGCTTCTTGTACACATGCATTTTCTTTATCGAATATCAACACTTCATGCAACTAGCATAACCCATTCCCATAAATGAAAACTCTCATTCTGGGTGAACACAAGAATTAGTCATTAGTCAAGCAAGGAACATTACATGATCCCTCCACCTTTTTGGAGAGAATGTGAAGGTTGTATTGCATGAAGACAAGGTTGTTGAAGAAATTTTATGTCAACATATTGCCTTCTTGTGAATGTCATCATCCAAGCTTCAATCGTGGTCATGGCCAAAAGCACTACAAGGTTGGGGAAAACTTTGGAGGGCTAGCTTTTGAAGATTTGGGTTTTTTTTGCAATGATTTTCCCACCAATTAGTTGCAAAGAAGACATTCAAAAGTTTGTAAGTAAGCAATAATGAAATACAATAAAGATGTGATGTGAAGTGAAGTGAAGATTGAGATTTTCATTATTTGATGTTTGGGTGGTTCTCAAATAACTAGTGACAAAGAGAAGAGCCTCCCCTCTATGTTTTGTATCTATCCTACTCTATAATAATCTAGTCCTTGACCTCTTCCTTAGATGCCATCTTCTCAAATGATGCTGGGAGGCCCTCCACAACATCCCTAATAATAGTTTTCAAGTCCTCTTTGTTAAAAAAATGGGGCTGAGGTAGTACACTGTTGCACAAAGGGTTGGTGGAGTTTTTTGTTCCACCTCCAATCAATAATTTTCCAAATGGATTTGAATTTTCTTCTATATTCCTTTTAATAATTTTGGGTGGCCTCCTTGGCATTGTCCATGGCTTCATATAGGCAACCCATTGTGTTTTGCTCTTCATCCACCAAATGCAAAACCCCAATTGAAGGCTTTGATACTTTCAAACAGATTTAAGTTGTAATTAAAAATAAAACTTTTAAAAAAATTGAATAATATTTGGTAATGAGAATTAAAAGAAATGAACTTAAGCCATACAATTTGACATTTATGTAGAAGTTTGAAGCTACCTTGATGATCTCTATGATGAGCCCTGCTGGCTCACAACTCAAACCCCTATATTTTCCTTAAATCTTCTTGTGTTTTTTTAGTTTTTTAAAGAAAGTTTGTAGACAGAAGAGAAGGGGCGCATCATATAAAAGCTCATAAAAATGCAATACAGTAATATTTTGAGCAACAGATGTAATAGATGTTATTTTGCAGCACATACAATGGGATTGCGAATGAATTACATACCCGAAATGCTCCAAAATAATTAAATAAAGAAGTATCCCAGTTTGCCAGCCGAAATTGATGAAAACTGACAAATATGCACGCCTAGGCTCCAAATCTGACTTCTCCCACTCTGAAACAGGATACAAACCCCTGAGAAAGGTAGACGCCAAGAATGGAACACAAAAAGAAGCCAAAAGAAAGGCGTTTTAACTAGTTACTTCACATGCCTCCTTTAGAGGGCACATTTCCCAATGTAATAGTACGGCCCAAGTAAAAATGTTGAAGAGCCAAAGCTGGAAGCAGTTGAATTACTGTAGAGGACGCCTCAAGTGCAGAAACCCCCTTCCTTATTACAAACAAGTAAAAATTGAATAATAAAACCCTGATTGTAGCATGTAGAACCTCTGAATGAAGCCCTCACAGTTGCACTAATTCGATTGGTCTCTCACAATCTCAAAAATGCTCAACATCGAAGAGATCTCGTTCTCCAATGGAAGTATTGCTCAAACCCTGATCACAGAGGATAGCATAGACGAATAATAAAGGCAAAGTCGAAATATTCAAGAAGTGAGTTTCTCATTGCCAAATTGCCTCATATCCAAAAAGGCACGACTTTCAAGAAAGTGACGCCATTTGCCCTCTTTTAAATATTTTAAATCATATTTAATTCACTTTTCAATAGTTCCAAATTAAATACTTGGGCTCCCACTTCCATGCATAAGTGATTTAATTTTTAAATCACCTTTATGAAATATTTAAGTGATGTAATATGTATAAAGTCAATTTGACTTCATAATAAAGCATTAAGTTAAATAATTAACTCAAATCACTTAAAAATTCATAACTCTCTCAAAACTCCATATAATTCTGTGCCGTCAGAAGCTGTCAACCCCTGAACTGCCAAGGCCTGCTCTGAGCCAATCACTGAGCTCTGAAAATGAGAACGACAAACTCCTCCAGAAAATACCACTGACCCTCTAACCATTCCAATTAGCCCACAAGTGTCCAAGAAATAGGCTAACACACTGTTACCGAGAACTGGCTAGAGCGGGGACATCACAGTCCGCCCTCCTCGAATTTGCTTGTCCACAAGCAAACTCAAAGCCGGATGCTGAAGAATACTGTCACTCTCCCAAGTAGCATCCTCTGCTGGCAGATCTTTCCATTTCACCAGATATTCCCTGATAACCCGCCTCCGAAGATGACGCTCTTTGGAATCCAGAATGGCCTCAGGTATCAAAATCAACTTCCCTTGATCATCCAGGGGTGGTAAATCTGAAGAAGGAGTCACCTGTTGTCCCAACGCCTTTTTGAGGCGTGACACGTGGAACACGTTGTGAACCTTACTGTTCACCGGTAGATCTAACTCATAGGCCACTTCACCGACACGTCTGATAACTCTGAAAGGTCCATAGTATTGTGGCTTAAGTTTCTCAGCGCCCTTCTTACGAAGGGTGGACTGCCTATAAGGCTGTAGCATCAAATACACCAAATCATCGATCTCGAAAGATCGCTCCACTCGCCTCTGATCAGCATATTGTTTTTGCTGATTTTGAGCTTTCTGAATGTTCTCCCTGAGTGCTCTCATAATGTCTTGGTTCTCCTGTAATAGATCCCCAACACTAGGTACTCTGCTATCACTCAGCAACAAATCTAGAAAACTCGGAGCATCATATCCATATAATGCTCGGTATGGTGTCATCTGAATACTCATGTGATGAGTGGTATTGTAACAATACTCACAAAGGTATAACCACTTCACCCATGCCTTCTGCTGCCCTAAACTGTAATTCCTCAAGTATCCCTCCGCCCATTTATTGACTATCTCAGTCTGCCCATCTGTCTGTGGGTGGTAGCTGGTGCTCGAAGTGAGCTCTGTCCCGCAAAGTTTGAATGACTCCTGCCAGAAGTTACTCAAAAACCTGCTATCTCTGTCACTGACTATGCTCTGAGGCAAACCGTGCAACCTGAATAGCTCTCGGAAAAACAAGTCTCCCACCTGTGTAGCTGTGTGAGTAGTAGTGATTGGGAAGAAATGAGCATACTTCGTCAATCTATCTACTACCACAAAAATGCTGTCCTTCCCTTGAGCTTTCGGCAAGCCCGTAATGAAGTCCATCGACAAGCATTCCCACTTCCTCTCAGGAATAGGAAGTGGCTGTAGTAACCCTGCAGGGTATGTATGTTCTTGCTTGTTTTGCTGACAAACAAGGCATTCCCTGACATACTGAAGAACAAATGACTTGAGACCCTTCCAAGAGAATCTCTCCCGAACCTGCCTGTAGGTCTTAAAGTAACCGGGATGTCCTGCCAAAGGTGAATCATGAAATGATCTCAATACCCTGTCCCTCATCTCAAAACCTGGGACAGGAAATATTCTCCCTTTGTAAATGATAAGATCATCTACAAGTGAGTATCTGCCATCCTGTACTGTCCCATCCACTATGCTAGAAGCCCACGGGTTCTTAGCATACTCCGCAACTATCATGTGTCTCCAGTCCTCTGCAATCTCTGTAATGGAGCTCAAGTGTGGGCTGCGAGATAATGCGTCAGCAACCACATTCTGTGTACCCTTGACATAGGAGATGTCAAAATCATAGGATTGAAGTTTGCTGACCCATTTCTGTTGTCTTTCATTCAAATCTCGCTGCCCTAGGAAATGTCTCAGACTATTGTGATCGGTTTTAAAACAGAATTTACTACCAACCAAATACTGCTTGAACTTGGGCATGGCATGCATGATGGCCAACATTTCCTTATCATAGATGCTAAAGCTCCTCTTAGGACCTCTCAACTTCCTGCTCTCGAAAGCTATAGGATGTCGGTCCTGCATGATGACTGCCCCAATACCCTCACCGCTGGTGTCACAATGTAGCTCAAATGGCTTGGTGAAATCTGGTAATGCCAAAACCGGACATGTAGTCATGAGAAGTTTAAACTTCTCAAAGCACGACTGTGCTAAAGGTGTCCACACAAAGGCTCCCTTCTTAGTCAAATCGGTCAGTGACACTGCATGACGCGAGAATCCACTAACGAACTGACAGTAGAAGGCGCATAGACCTACAAACCCCCTAAGGTGTGTCAGAGTCTTAGGTGTAGGCCAATCAACGATAGCACGAACTTTCTTTGGATCCATACTGACTCCCTCACTGCTGATGATGTGACCCAGATATAAAAGTTCTCCCAATCCCAGTGCACACTTGGATAACTTGGCGTACAAGGACTCCCTATCCAATATGGTCAATATTGCATCCAAGTGAACTATGTGTTCCTCCCAAGACCTGTTGTAAACCAGTATGTCGTCGAAGAACACCAAAACAAATTTCCTCAATTAAGGATGGAAAACCCTGTTCATTGTGGACTGAAATGTGGCTGGAGCGTTAGTTAAACCGAATGGCATAACCAAGAAGTCATAGTGTCCACAGTGGCATCGAAATGCGGTTTTCTCAATATCCTCCTCTCGGACTCTGATCTGATGGTACCCAGTCCTCAAATCAATCTTCGAGAAATAGCAAGCTCCATGTAGCTCATCTATTAACTCGTCAATCCGTGGAATAGGATACCTGTTCTTTATAGTCTTCCTGTTGAGCATCCCGTAGTCAATACACATCCTAAGTGTACCATCCTTTTTCTTCACCAAAACAACTGATGAAGCAAAGGGTGACTTACTTGGCCTAATGTGCCCCATAGCTAAAAGTTCCTTAATAGTTTTTTCAATCTCATCTTTTAAACGTTTGGGGTGCCGGTAAGGAGTGATCATGATCGGTTTCGTGCCCTCGTCCAGCTCTATAATATGCTCAATACCTCTATCAGGAGGTCTACCTGGTGGGATAGCATTGAAAACCTTTGCATGTTTGATTCAGAGTGCCTGAATATCTGGATGATAAGAAGAATCTTGCTGCTCCTTCTGTGAAGGCATTATCTTGCACTCTATTGCCCAATCCACCATATCATGCCGAATCAAACGTTCCATTCTCCTGAGTGAAATTTCTTTTACATTGCTGTCCTTGATGGCTCTGAGAACATGATTTGTGCCATCAACTTTGAATTTCATCTCCATGTCGTGCAAATTAAGTGTGAACTCTCCTATCGCATGAAGCCACTTCATGCCGAGAACTATATCTGTTCCTCCCATGTTTACAACATAAAAATCTGCCTTAAACTCAAAATTATTGAGTTTCATTGGCAAATCTGGAATCATCCTCTTGCAGTTGAGAGTGTATCCGTCTGCAACCTTCATTCGAATGCCTTCAAACTGCTGAGTTTGAATTCCCCTTTTCTCCACTAACCGTGAATCAATAAAGTTGTGGGTTGCATCTGTGTCCAAAAGAGATATGACTCTTTGACCCTCTAAGATCCCACGGAGCTTGAAAGATCCCTCTCTCTGCATGCTGGACATATGAGCCTCCTGTAGCTCACTCTTTACCTCAATTTCTGCCTCATTTTCTGATTTTTCTTCATCCGTGTCATAGATAGCAGCTTGCTGGTCTAAAAAATCAGTCAACGTTTCTCCCTCATAAAACCATTCCATGTGCTTGTTTTTCCCTTTAGGCTTGAGGGGACAGTCATGGTTGAAGTCATATGGGCCCTTGCAGTAAAAGCAGAGCTTCCTCCTACGCAGATCATTTATTGTTTCACGATCTAATGGTGCTGCATATTTTTTCTTTTGATCAGCATTATCAGCCTTCTTTGGATCAGTTTTGTTATCCGTGTATGAAGTAGATGGTTTCAAGCCAAATTGTTTACGAGGTGTAGTAAGCTCCATACTGTGAGCTTTCCTCATGGCCTCCTGTAAGGTAGGTGGATCAAATGCTTTGATCCAACCTTTCATGGGCTCGAAAAGACCCTCAATGAACAATATGATCAGCCTTCTCTCTGAGATGCCTGTCACCATCACGGATAGTCTTTGGAATTCTCCAATGTAAGATTCCAAGCTACCCAATTTTTTTAACTGCGCAAGATCCCTGAAGAATAGTTCAGGATCACGTCTATCAAATCTCTCTACCAGTCTATCAGTAAACTCTTGGTACGAGGTAATCCTATCATGGTGTAGTGTTGCCATGCCATGAATCCACCAGTCATGTGCTACGCCATCAAGGTGGAGAGCTGCAAATCGAATAGCATCTTCCTCTGGCATAGGACGTAGTGTCAGGAATGTATCCAACTTACTCACCCAGGCACGTGTTGTAACTCTACCACTGCCATCATAGTGAACTAAAGTCAGTTTGTTGGTAGCCTGTCTGAGATCATTTTGTTTGTTTCTAGGCCTCCTGTCATTCCTGT
The DNA here is from genome assembly GCA_007258455.2 of Sequoia sempervirens. Lineage (NCBI taxonomy): Eukaryota > Viridiplantae > Streptophyta > Pinopsida > Cupressales > Cupressaceae > Sequoia > Sequoia sempervirens. Next base: position 15,535 of record VDFB02319592.1, read on the forward strand.
TACGGTTATACTCTCTCTTCTGGCTCATGAATCGATCAAAGTTAAGGTGCTCCTTAACTCTCGGAGGCAATGCATCCCATTCATCATGCATAGTCATGATGTTATCTGCAAAGTTCACTTCACCACCCTGTTCAACCTCTTCCTCTTCATCAGCTTCATTTCTGATAAAAGTAGGACAAGTAGCTCTCTCAAAGGTGCGTGCTGGAGCAATAATTTTATGTGGTTCTCCATGAATACTGCCTTCCTGATCTCGACCCTGATTCTGACCTCTATGAAGTGTCAAATTTTGAACATTTGTGCTTAGCTGTTGGAGGATATTTGCCACCTGTTCTTGGCCTGCCACCATGCCTCTAAGTACATCTCTAGCTTCTCTGTCCTCTTCATTGAGAGGATTCCTGTGAGAACCTTTAGCTTCCCTGTCAGCCATGTTATCAAGGTCTAATTCTTCTTCCTGTTCGTCAAACGGAAATGCTGGAAATGGTTCAAAAGTACTTCTTTGAAAACCAGGACCCCTGTGTGAGTAGAACCTGTCAAACCTGTTCTGATGAGACCGCATAGAAATTGCTAACCCTTCAGGTTGGGAGGATCAGGGCTCTGATACCACTGTGATGAGCCCTGCTGGCTCACAACTCAAACCCTTGTATTTTCCTTAAATCTTCTTGTGTTTTTTTAGTTTTTTAAAGAAAATTTGTAGACAGAAGAGAAGGGGCGCATCATATAAAAGCTTATAAAAATGCAATACAGTAATATTTTGAACAACAGATGTAATAGATGTTATTTTGCAGTACATACAATGGGATTGCAAATGAATTACATACCCGAAATGCTCTAGAATAATTAAATAAAGAAGTATCCCAATTTGCCAACCGAAATTGATGAAAACTGACAAATATGCACGCCTAGGCTCTAGATCTGACTTCTCCCACTCCGCAACAGGATACAAACCCCTGAGAAAGGTAGACGCCAAGAATGGAACACAAAAAGAAGCCAAAAGAAAGGCATTTTAACTAGTTACTTAACACGCCTTCTTTAGAGGGCACATTTCCCAATGTAATAGTACGGCCCAAGTAAAAATGCTGAAGAGCCAAAGTTGGAAGCAGTTGAATTACTGAAGAGGACGCCTCAAGTGCAAAATCCCCCTTCCTTATTACAAACAAGTAAAAACTGAATAATAAAACCCTGATTGTAGCATGTAGAACCTCTAAATGAAGCCCTCACAGTTGCACTAATTCGACTGGTCTCTCACAATCTCAAAAATGCTCAACATCGAAGAGATCTCGTTCTCCAATGGAAGTATTGCTCAAACCTTGATCACAAAGGATAGCACAGAAGAATAACAAAGGCAAAGTCGAAATATTCAAGAAGTGAGTTTCTCCTTGCCAAAATGCCTTATATCCAAAAAGGCACGACTTTCAAGAAAGTGACGCCATTTGCCCTCTTTTAAATATTTTAAATCATATTTAATTCACTTTTCAATAGTTCCAAATTAAATACTTGGGCACTCACTTCCATGCATAAGTGATTTAATTTTTAAATCACCTTTATGAAATATTTAAGTGATGTAATATGTATAAAGTCAATTTGACTTCATAATAAAGCATTAAGTTAAATAATTAACTCAAATCACTTAAAAATTCATAACTCTATCAAAACTCCATATAATTCTGTGCCGTCAGAAGCTGTCAACCCCTGAACTGCCAAGGCCTGCTCTGAGCCAATCACTGAGCTTTGAAAATGAGAATGAGAAACTCCTCCAGAAAATACCATTGACCCTTTAACCATTCCAGTTAGCCCACAAGGGTCCAAGAAATAGGCTAACACACTGTTCCCGAGAACTGGCTAGAGCGGGGACATCACAATCTCATTATCACTTCTCACTTGATGATCAAAAATTTTCTTTTTGACCCTCTCTCCATTTGTCTTCTTCAAATAAGAAGAATCCATCCATTGTTGGCTCACAGACATCTGTTTCAAAGGTGTTCAAAAACCATAAGTGCTCAAAAAGGCTATGAAGTTAGTCACAAATCATGTGATAGCCACTCTCACAAGCTCCATTCCCGTGGTGTGAATTCTCATCAAGCTAAGCACCCTAGGATGTTTGTAGATGTACTTGGTGATGTTCTTGGCTTTGTCCACCATCAATTTCAATTTTCACCCAATCAAGTTTGCTATATCCTCTAATAGAAGATCAAGGCAATGGGCAGCGCAAGGGCCCCCAAAAAGCACTGGGTGTCTCTTCTCAAGTAGTCTACTTGCCACAATATATGTTGCTGCATTATTCGTCACCACCCTGACCACATTCTAGACAACCTCCTTTAACATTTGACTCAGATACTCAGATTCTCAAGTTTCTTTACTTTGTTATGGGCATTGATGGATCTCAAGAACACCATCTGATCATTTGAATCCACTAGAAAGTTGGTGAGTGATTTCTTCCATCTGTCCACACATTTGATGATATTGTTTATCAATTCTTGTGCTCATATTTGTTTTGCTCTTCCATAATTTTTCTTTGTATTTGCCATTGCTTTTTGGAGCTACGATCCACTTAAGTCATGTGGACTAGATGCCTTGAGCTCTTTCCTTGCAATTGTCAAAGCTGCTTGTTATTCGAACCTGTACCTTCAAGCAAAGGTTGCAAACTTGTTTCTTGTGGAACAAAACATCCTTGTGACTGCATTTAGCTGGAATTTCATGAAGTGGTCATGTTGCAAATTTTTGGACCATGAGAGAACCCACAATCTCTATATTTGAATCCGTGTTTGATTCCCATGACATGTTTGGATACATCAGTATTGCTATGGCTGTGGTTGCACTTATCTTTTACAATTTTTTTTCTGTGTTGAAATGAGGGCCACATCCATCTCCTATACAACCCTTGGCTCAATATTTGGACGCAATTTCATTGCAGCCAACAATTCCTGCAAGGTGGTATTTGAGGCAATTGATGCCTCCACTCATTTTCAATCCACAACAATTGCAAAATGATCAATCAAGTGATCAGCTCTGTTATGCCATGCTCCCAAGCGGCATCCTTGTTTCCAACACATAGGTTTCCACCTCCTAAATTCATTGGATATAAAATGCAATCCCTGGCTTTGAAACAAAAAACAAATTTAAATGTTGTAAACACTAGCCTTGAAAAAAATAAAAAATACAGAACCTGGCTTTGAAAAAATAAAAAAAATCAGAAATGCAGAACACTAGCTAGTGTAGATTAATTCAAATGCTTGCAAAACTCAACCGTGCATGTAAAGTTGCTTTTCTAAATGGTTGGAAAATTCTAGAAATGTAAATAAATTAGAAAAACACTTGGAAAAAAAACTATTAAAATACATACTTGAAAGATCTTTGAAAATCTCTGAAATCTTGCTTCCACAATCACCTGAAATAACCACAAGAAGAACTCAAAGACAAATGATTGCTATGCAAGTGTGAAGTGAGGGCATGGAGGGCTTAAAAAGAGAAAAAACCATGTTTTTGGCATGTTCTGTGTGCAAGTTGTGATGCATGGAAAAGTTGTAGACTTGGTCTCACCAAATATTTGTTGCAAAATCTAACCTGCAATTCATTGAGAATAGCCCTCGAGTAAATGGATTAGTAACTTGGCCTAGTTTGCAGCTTGTAAGTTACACGAATTTCTGGCAAGTTTTTGATCTATGCTTAAAAGGTTCAAATGAAATGAACTTTTGAGCCCCTGACATTGATAACAAAGATTTTGTGACAGTTGCTGATCCAAGCAGTGGGAAAAGAAGCCTTTAATCGTTTTCTCTTCAGATTCAGGAAATTCATATTGCTGGGGAGAGATTTTCCTAATGGGCTGCTTTTGTAAGGGTTCTGCTTCTTTGTGCTGCTTTTTCTTGTGGGTTCTGCAAGAATAAGTTGATGGACTTGGAGGCAGAGATGGGAAAAGGGGATGGGTTTAGGGAATAGGTGTAAAAAGAGTGGTACAAATTTTAGACAATAGATGAGCAATGTACTACAGCATATGCTCTTATTTGATGCATTAATTAAAAAGAATTAATTTACAAATCCAGTAAGTTTGAATCAAAGTGATGTTAGGAATTATTACACAGTATGTTTTAGGAGGTGTGAGTTATCATATAGGTTTAAATAATTATTAAACTTATTGGTAATTGATATAATTATTATAATATTATTTGTTAACTGATTGTTTTACTTCTAACAATCATGTAGAATAGCTTGTAGTTGAGGAAAATGAGGGATATGGGGCTTAAAGATAGGAGGTACATCCTAGAAAAAAGAATGGGAAACAAACTTGTTGTACCCAAAACCAAATTTTTTGCTTCACTAAGGCATTTTACTTAATTGAGTCTTAATCTTGTTAAAGTGATGTTAGAAGGTCATTTTTGGGCTTTTCAAATATGGAGTTGGTGTCAATGTCATGTCAGTCTGTTACTAAAGAGATTTAAGAAAAATGAAAATTTGAAGGAAAATCATCAAAATTTTCTATCTCTGGAGAGGGGAGCACATTTTCAAAAGGGTGCCCTATCTTTTAGGGGCTTAGATCCTGTTTTTAGGGTTTGTCACCCCCAACAGACATTTGTCCGGCATCACGTCAGCTTTGCAACGAGCTATTAGGCTTGTCAAACGGACCTGTTTCGAGCAAGTTGTGGAAGATATAGCGCAAAACGAGGCGAAAACGAGAATTGGCTGACACTGGAGAAAAGAGCAGCTTTTGAGAAAGGTGCCCATCTTTTTGAGGTGTCAAATGAAGGATTTTGACTAAATGCCACCCAAGATGTTTGACTCACGTTTGTTTGAGCTTTGCGACGCATCCGTCAGTGGGTGAATCTGAGTTGCTGAAGTGCCTGAACTTGAGGTCAAACATGGGGTCAAATCTTAGTCAAAATATCAAGGAAATGAGCAAAAGAGCACTTTTTCAGAAAGGCGCCTGAGCTTTTCAAGTCTTTAATGCCTTCTTTTTGATGATCTCAGATGTTCAATTTGTCCGTGTTACGTTTAGCTTTCCGTTGCTTGTCTCCGTCAGATCAGAGGATGACTCAGCAGCTTGCAATTGGAGTTTTTGTATTATTTTGGTCAGTTCCAGAAATGGCCTAGTCTGGAATGAAAAGAGCAACTTTTCAAAAAGGCGCCCTTGATTTTCACCCCTCAGATGATGTTTTCTGGGGAAATGTGCCTTTGTAGCTGTCATGCAGAATGAGGTCAGCTCCGCAGTGAACCTGGGATCCAGTCCTGAAAATTGGTAAAATAGAAGTTATGAAGGATTTATTTTACCCTTCGTATGAGATCAAGATGTCAAAATGTGACTAAGTCTGAGGAAAAGCGCAGCTTTTGAAAAAGGCGCTTGGTTTTTTGAGCCTTCAGATGTCAGTTTTATGGTCTGCAGTCTCAAGGTACCTCTTGATTAGTTTTTGTCCAGCTCTACGATGCACCTGTCAACCAGTCAATCGGAGAAGTCAGTCAACCAGGGTCAGAGGATGAACAGAGGTCCCGGCAGAGGTTTGAATCCAAATTTTCATCAAAATTGGCTAAGTCTGGAATTCGCCTTGAGAGGTCAAAGTTGAATTTTCGAAAGAAGTTGACTGGTGCGCCCTAACTGGAGTTTTGACTGCAGTTAGACTAAACGTTTTCTTGGTTGTCATCTTCAGTTCATATATTGGCATGTTGAGTGATCTTTCACTTTGCATGTCAAGTTAACTAGTTTGCATGTCCAGTTAACTACTTTGCATGTTGAGTTAACTTGTTTGCATGTTCAGTTAACTAAAGTTTGTACTTGAAAGTCAACTTGAGTTCACATGCATGGCGAATTTTGGTTGAAATTATGAAAATTTTGTGAAGTAGGCGCTTCACCTTTTGTCAACTGAAGTTCCAAAAGGGACGCCATATTTGATTAAATTAAATACCATGAATTATGTGAAGTTGGTGCATTTGCCTTGGAATGTCCACTCAAGTTCCAAAAGGGACGTTATTTTTAGAATTAAAGCATGTGAAGTTGGCGCATTCACTTCTTGAATGCCAACTGAAGTCTTGAAAGGGACGTTATTTTTAGAATTGAAGAATAAGCATGAAGTTGGCAGATTCAAACTCAATCAAGATTGTCAACTTGAGTTCTCAAAAGGGACGCTTTAGTTCTTAATTGTTAATTTAATAAATTTTGAAGATGGCGAATTCAATGAAGATGGTCAACTGAAGTCTAAATCGCATGGTTTTGTCAACTGAAGATTGAAAAGGGAAAACCCTAATGCATGGCGATTTATTTAGCATTTTCTAGTTGCAGTTAACTAAATTGGGGTCCAATCACAAGCCAAGCGCCATTTTTCAAGGTTTCTTTCCTTTGTACGAATTTCATAGATGAAAGTCTATTTAACCAAGCATTGGCGTCCATTATTTCATCATCTTGAGCTCTGAAGTATTCATTCTTCTTGAGCGACCAGCAAGCTAAGGGTGCTACAGGTGTCAGAATTCAGCGTTCTTCATATCAACGGTTTCAGATTGATCAAAGGAAGAAGATTCTAGACTTTATTCTCACTTTGCATGGAGGTTTCATCAAATTCCAGAGAAGAGGTTGGCGAATTTTTCAGAAGCAGAACAAACAAAAATTTCTATCTTCTTTCTTATTTCTTCTATTTCTCATCTTAGGTACTTTCTTCGCATGTCAAAGAAATTCAGCGTATATTCAGAATCTGATCATCTGGGTTCGCATACTTCAGTATTTGCAGCAAAACCCATGTCTTAGATTTTTTCGAGAAAATTGCCCCGTAGTCTTCATTCTGAAGCTCTGTGCTTTTTTCCGAGAATTTCTTTGCATGTGGGTCTAAAACACATCTTTTCGAGAATCAAGCTATCTGGGTTGTCTTAGAATTCGATTTTGCACAAAACCCACGTTTCAGAAAAATTTCGAAAATTTCTTTCATCATAGGCTATTTTTAGCCTTGCCCAGAGATTTTCAGTTTTTCAGAAAGTGTTCCAGTATATTCGACTTTACAGTCAAAAGTCGCCATTTTCAAAATGCAGTTCAATCTCATTGATTATAAGGCCAAATCGGCTCTTATGCATAATTTTGTCAAAACTTCAGATACAGACCTTAATCATGTTTATCCAGTGGTTAATTTGAGCAGTCTGGAGGGTGTTAGCAGCAATGCATTGAGAAATCTTGAGCGTTCCGGGTTGCTGGCAGCAGCATCCATTCCTGTTACTACTTTCGATCTTGAGTTCGTTCTTGCTTGCATCAAGCATTATGACTCATCTTCACGTCAAATCAGATCAGTTGACGGGAGGGTTGTTTGCAGTATCAAACCAAAGGATATAGAGAAATGTTTTGCTATTCCTCCTCATTCAGATAACTTTACTGTGGTTCTTGAGGCCTGTGAGAAGATATGGGATGGTGATCAACAGCGTTTGCAGAGAAAAGTGGCTCAGAAATGGCTGAAAGTTCAGAAGACTAACATGCCTAAAAAGGTTGGTTGTGGTGAATTCAAGGATGAAGTTGCTGTTTTGATAACTTTGCTCAACCGAGTTACCGGTCAACAGGATGCTAGCACTTTCCGTTGATGGATGTTTTACCTAATTACCAGAATTCTTGATGGCACAGAGCATTTTGATTGGGCTATGTTGATTAGTGATTGCTTACATCAGCAAATTACTAATTTTCTCAAGTATCATGACTTTCATATGATATCATACTTGGTTTACTTGGTTGCATTCCAAGGCAGCTACAAGCATCTAAAAACTAATGGCACTCTCGGTGTTCAACGAGTTCATGAGTATTATCCTCAATTGGAGTTCTCTCAATCCGAGCAAGACTTCCGAGCAGTGAATGATCACTTTTCTATGAGAACAGTTAGAGATCTTGATAACGAAATGCACATTCATATTTCTGCCGAGGCAAAATCAGCGATGGACACTTGGGCGGATTGGTTTATCCAGTTCCCTACTTTCACATACATCCGGGTTTATGGATATGTTGGAGAGCCCCTGATGTTGCCAAGGTATCCTTCAGACAAGATCATCTTCATGGAGTTTCTCAGGCAGATGCAACATGTTCATTTCTTTCTTCGCAATCGTCATAAGACTGCGGCTAATTTTCCATTTACATTGGGAATTTTCACATGCAATGCAGCAACAGATGCCAAGCTTATGTCAACCGAGATAGAAAGGTTCAAGCTCAAGACTCATACTGAGAGGCATTCCTATGATCCTCTCGGTCATTATGCAGACAGGTTAGAGCGAGGAATTGCACATAAGCCAACACTTGAGGATTTCTGGGCTAATTGTGAAGATGAATTCGAGGTTCGTCGTCGTCACTATTGTAGACTCACTATCGGTTAGCTCTCTGATTACCTATCAGAAGATGTTGATGGTCTATCAGATGATGATGGAGAAGTTCTTCTCAATTCATATGTCAAAGATCAAGTTGCTCGGCAGCCACTTCGCTCTCCTGATTGGTATGCTAAGGAGAATACTTCTATTGAGGAAGTTTCCAGATCGGTTATCAAGACTAGCAGGTTGTTCTTGGAGAGCAAGCGGAAGCGGAAGTCAGTTCCTGTGATAGAGCCGCCAAAGGATTTCTCTTCGTTGCCTTCTACTTCTAGGTCAAGACCTCGAGTCAAGGCTATTGTGTTACCTCCTGAAGGGGTTAGACTCAGTGGAAACACGGGGAAGAGAGCTACTGGTAAGAGGAAGCAGAAACAAGTTGAGAATGTTTGTAATGATCCAGACCAATTTTTTTTTGATTTTTCACAATTGAGTACAATGCAACATGCACCCGTTAAGGTTAGCATAAACCAAAACGATGCGGAAAGCAACTCTAACCAGAATGTACACCAGGATCCCGATGAGGGCAAGGTGTTAGCATTGGTCAGAGGATCTCAAAGGAAAATGCTGAATAAGAACTCTAACCACGAGATGCGCCGGTGAACGACGAGCATTCGGTCAGAGGATCCCTATCTAATGCAATACTGAAAATAGCTCAACACCAAGTATGTGCTACTCAATCCGTGAAGGATAGGAGGCGACCATATGGCGGAGACTTAGGAAATTACAATGCAAGAAAGTAAAAGGCGGCAAGCCAGCCTCTTCCACTTATTCAGTGGGCAGTACAAGTAAATACAAAATGAGAGGTGAGAATTGCTGACAGTACTACTGTTCAGCTTACAATAAATTAGAGAGTTTGTCAATATCATAAGATTAGAATCCTTTCGAAGCTATATCAAATTAAGAACTCCCTTTCACACTCCCAAGCTCACTGAGTATCAACTCCTCACTCACCTAATGAACTTCTCAAATCTGATATGACTGTTTTTGACAGAAATGATACAGAACAGCAGCATGAAAACTCATTAAAATGCACGTAGCTAACTCCAAACTCAACCTATTGATGAGATATTGAATGCAGATTACTCTATTAATGATGGCGACTAAGATGCAACCCCAAAACCACCCCAAACGAGCCTTAATTATTTTGCACAGATGCCAATGTCACTTCAAGATGGTACGGCCCAGCTGCAAGGGCGAATTTTCTCTATAAAATCATACAGTCATTAATAAAATCTGAAAACATGCTAGAATGGTCGCCCTTCATTGACAAATCAATAGACACAGTACCCAGAATGATAGCAATTTTATTCCATGAGCTATGAGTGAAACTTACATTCTTCAATGATATTCAGCAACATCAGAAATATGATAGAAAATGCAAACTAGAACTCCAAATGCAATTACTCAACTGAAAATGCAATATAATCCTAATACATGCTAACCTCTCAACTAGTTGCTATCTTTCAAGCAAGAAGATGAGCCAATGCTAGGAGGTGTGCTTTCCTCGAAGCGAGTGCCTGAATACAATCCAGCAGCATAACGGTGTAGTAGACAAAAGATGCCAAATGAAGAGCTGAGGCCTGATTATATAGACGAGAGAGAAACATCTAGAAGCTTCCAAGGGCGCCCAAACCCTAATTTCAAATTCACCTTTTCCCTCCAAAGATGGCGTCCATTTTCAACAATAAAACATTTCACTTTTTAAAATAAAATAATCTTCTCAAAAGGGCGTCCCACTTACTTGTCTCAATATTTGACATTTTAAAATTATAATTTATCTCCTTATGACGCCTGGACCCTCAAAAGTCCCCTTTTTAAAAACAACTTAAAGTTGCACTACTAGGCAAGGGGTATAATATTAAAATAATAATATTATAATGAAATTACTTATCTCTCCCAGAAAAATGCGCCCAAGGCCAAGAACTGAAGTGCCAGCTGAAACAACTGAAGAAGTGACCCAACTGAACTGTACCCGAACTGTCCACTGCCAGAAAATAGAATTTACTAAAAATAGTAAATTCGCGAAGTTGCCCGAATGCCAAACTGAACACACCACTGCGAAGCTCTCTGAAAACCCAGAAAGAATCCACAAACAGAATCCCCAACTCCAAGCAAACCACCTCAAAACTTGGAAACCCTAATTTCACCATCCGCACAGCCTACGGGTCTCCGGAATAGGCCAACGGTCAACAGAAACGATCATTGCTGAGAAGGGGACATTACAGTCCGCCCTCCCCAAGATTGCTTGCCCTCAAGCAATCGCAAGTCTGGATGCTGTAGAATCTCCTCATCCTCCCAAGTAGCATCCTCCAATGGTAAATTCTTCCACTTTACCAAATACTCTTTGATTGTTCTCCTCCTCAAGGAACGCTCTCTGAAATCAATAATCTGTTCTGGAACCAAAGTCAACTGCCCTTCTTCATCCAAAGGAGGTAACTGTGATGAAGCCACAACGTTGTGTCCAAGTGCCTTTTTGAGGCGAGACACATGGAAGACATTGTGGACCTTACTACTCGAAGGTAGTTCCAACTCATAGGCCACCGCTCCAACCTTCCTAACAACCTTGAATGGTCCATAGAAGCGTGGTTTCAGCTTCTCAGCTCCACTCTTCTTAAGTGTAGACTGTCTGTAGGGCTGAAGCCGAAGATATACCATGTCACCAACATCAAATGAGCGCTCAACACGCTGCTGATCAGCGTACATCTTTTGCTGATTTTGTGCCATTTGAAGGTTGTCTTTCAAAGATTTCAAAACATCTTGGCTCTGCTGCAACCAATCCTTGGCTTGAGGAGCCTTGCTATCGCCAAACACCAAATCAGCAAAGCTTGGAGCCTCGTAACCATAGAGGGCCATGAATGGAGACATCTTTATTGACATGTGGAAAGATGAATTGTAGCAATATTCTCCCAAGTGGAGCCATTTTACCCATGCTCTTTGCTGTTCCGAGACATAATTTCTGAGATAGCCCTCCAACCACTTGTTCACAATCTCCGTTTGACCATCCGTTTGTGGGTGATAGCTAGTGCTTGGAGTAAGCACTGTACCACTCATTCTAAAAATTTCCTGCCAAAAGGTGCTTAGGAACTTGCTGTCCCTATCACTCACAATATTTTTAGGCAACCCATGCAGTCTAAACACTTCATGGAAGAACAAATCTGCAACTTGAGCTGCTGTAAATGTGCTTGTGATGGCAAAGAAATGAGAGAATTTGGTCAATCTGTCCACTACAACATAAATACAGTCTTTGCCTTGAGCCCTAGGCAACCCGGTGATGAAATCCATAGAAATACTCTCCCATTTTTGATTTGGAATGGGAAGTGGCTGCAGTAGACCAGCTGGAAGAGAGTGCTCATTTTTATTCATTTGACAAGTACTACACTCCTTGATGTGACGCTGAACATCATCTTTCAACCCCTTCCAAGAGAATCTCTCTCGAATCTGCTTGTATGTCTTGAAGTACCCTTGGTGACCAGCAAGTGGACTGTCATGGAAAGTCACCAAAATCTTCTTCTTAAGTTTAGAATCAGCCACTAAGAAGATTCTTCCCTTGTAGTGGATCAATCCATCAACTACCTTGTACCTTTCATCATGAAAAGTACCTTCAATAACGCTGGTTGCAAACTGATTTTTGGCATAATCAGCAAGCAACAACTCCTTCCAATCAGCATTAAGCTCACACAATGAGCTCAAGTGAGGCCTTCTGGACAAAGCATCAGCCACAATGTTATTCTTCCCTTTGACATACTCAATGTCAAAATCGTAAGCTTGTAGCTTACTCACCCACTTCTGCTGTCTCTCATTCAAGTCCTTCTGATGCATAAAATGCTTGAGACTGTTGTGATCAGTTTTGACCACGAATTTACTCCCCACCAGATACTGTCTGAACTTGGCTAATGCGTGCATGATTGCAAGCATTTCTTTATCATAGATAGAATAGGTCCTTTCAACTCCTCTTAATTTTCTGCTTTCAAATACAATTGGATGCTTCTCTTGCATCAAAACAGCCCCAATACCTTCTCCTGATGCATCACACTGTAACTCAAAGGGTTTGGAGAAATCTGGTATGGCCAATACAGGACAAGAACTCATGATTCTCTTGAACTTATCAAACACACTCTGAGCTTTTTCCGACCACATGAAAGCCCCCTTTTTAGTGAGGTCAGTAAGAGGAGCAGCACTTTGAGAATACCCCTTTACGAACCTTCTATAGAAGCCACAAAGACCCAAGAATCCCTTCAAATGAGTCAGATTTTCTGGAGGTGGCCAATCTACTATAGCCTTGATCTTTTCTGGATCAACCTTCACCCCTTCAGCGCTGATGATATGGCCAAGGTAGAGCAGCTCCTTCATCCCAAATTCACATTTGGACTCCTTTGCAAACAAACTCTCTGATTCAAGAATGCTAAGCACTTCCTCCAAGTGCTTGAGGTGTTCTTCCCACGTCTTGCTGAAGATGAGAATATCGTCAAAGAAAATTAACACAAATTTCCTCAACTGCTTCTGGAAAACTCTGTTCATACAAGACTGGAATGTGGCTGGAGCATTAGTCAAGCCAAAGGGCATGACTAGGAACTCAAAATGACCATAGTGGCATCTGAATGCCGTCTTCTCAACATCTGAGCCCCTCATCCGGATTTGATAGTAACCCGATCTCAAATCAATTTTGGAGAAGAATTTAGCACCATGCAGCTCATCAATGAGCTCATCGATCCGAGGAATAGGATACCGATTTTTCATTGTGCTTTGATTCAAGGCACGATAATCCACACACATGCGGATGGTGCCGTCTTTCTTCTTCACAAGAACCACAGCTGAAGCAAAGGGACTCTTGCTAGGGCGAATGAAGCCCATCTCCAGGAGTTCTCTTATGTTCTTCTCAATTTCATCCTTCTGCTTCTTAGGATATCTATACGGTGTTGTAATGACTGGTTTGGCCCCTTCCTTAAGTTCAATAACATGCTCAGCACCCCTTTCTGGTGGTGGCCCAGGTGGTAGATCAGCAAACACCTTACTCCTTTTGGTGAGTATAGATTGAATATCAGGAGGATATTCCCTCTTAGTCTCAACTGGACTAGCAGGAAGGACCATGCATTCCGCTGCCCACTCCACTTGGTCATGTCTAATCAGCCTTTCCATCCTTTTGAAAGAAACTATACGAGGACCACCATTAGACATTCCTCTCAAAACAACTCTCTTGCCATCAGATTGGAACTTGAGCTCCATTGTTTGTAGGTTGAGAGAGATTTCACCAAGTGAACGTAACCATTGTATACCCAAAACTGCATCTGTGTCACCAATAGTAACCACATAGAAGTCATCTTTGACTTCATAGTTTCCCAACTGCAAGGACATGTTAGGAACTCTTCGTGTGCAGGAAATATGAAACCCATCAGCCACCATGACTTTGAAGCCCTCAAATTCTTCAGTTTTGAGACCTCTCTTGGCAACCACACCTTCATCAATGAAGTTATGCGTTGCACCAGTATCAATCAATGCAACAATTCGATGACCTCCAACTCCACCACGAACCTTGAAAGATTCGTTCTTTTGGAAACTAGAGAGTTGGGCAATAGGGCCCCCAACTCCTTGCTCATGATCGGACTCTTCTGTGGCTCTTTCATCCTCGCTGTCCCCGAAATAAGACTGCTGATCAGACATATCAGATGCTGATTCATAATCAGAATAGGTTTCCATTTGATTATAACGCCCTCTTCCAGGACATCTATGGCCTTTAGTCCAAGGCTCTAAACATGTGTAACACTTGCCCTCCTTTCTGAGCTGTTCACGTTGCTCTTCAGTCAATTTAGGTGGGAACTTCTTGTGCTAATTAGAAGAATGTCTTTTATCCTTATCCTTCTTATGGCCAAAAGGCTTAGACGGAAATTTAGGCCTAGGGGCTGATAACTCCATACTACGAGCCTTCTTGATTGCCTCATCAAGACTTGGTGGATCGAAAGCTTTAACCCACCCTTTCAAGGGTTCAACCAAACCTTCAGAAAACAACACAACCAATCTTCTTTCGGTGATGTTAGGCACCATCACAGAAAGTCTCTGGAAATCAGCAATGTAAGAATCCAAGGAGCCATGCTGTTTGAGTTGTGCAAGCTCGCGAAATCTTACTTCAGGATCCTTAGTGTCGAACCTTTCAATCAGCTTGTTAGTGAATTCTCCATAGGTTCGGATAAGGTTATGGCCAAGAGTGACCAAACCATGGTACCACCACTCATGGGCAGCTCCCTCCAAATGAAGTGTTGCAAACTTGATGGCATCTTCTTCTGGCATGGGACGAAGTGAAAGGTAATTGTCTAACTTCTGAACCCATGATCTTGCTGAGCACTTGTCACTTCCATCAAAGTGAGCCAATGTTACCTTCCCTAAGGCTTGATGAAAATCAGTTCTAGGAGCCATATAAGCTCGGTTATCAACTCTTCCTCCATGTCTTCTGTTTCTCTGATTCAAGAATTGATCGAAGGACCATTGGTCCCTAAGATCAGGTGGTTGGGTGGAGTACTCCATGTAGGCTTGCCTAGCATCGTCTACCAAAGGAACGGTAGCTTCAACATGCTGTTCTTCTCTTGGAGTGAATGTAGGAAAGAGCGGTCTAGAGGCTGATCCGCTAGAGATGGTATCATGCTGTCCAATAGTTCTGCTGCCTCCATTACCATTGTTCCCATTATTCCCATTGCTTCCATTGTTCCCATTATTCCCATTGACACCACTGCTTTCTCCTGTAGCATGGTTTTGATTCGGAGTATGGTTCTGAGTAGCTTGCTGATCCATTTTAGCAAGTAATCGAGACATCATCTCAATCATTCCATCAAACTTCTTTTCCATCCTTGCATCCTTTTCTTCCATGGCTGTCCTAAGATTGTCTGACATGTTCTCAACTGTTTTACCCGTATCCACTGCTCTTCCGGTTTCTCTCAAAGCTTCTGAAAAAGTATCTGCTTCTGGCACTGGCGGAAGCTGTATCTGTTGTCTTCTGGCCTGACCTCTGGTGAAGTATCTGCAATCATTGTCACTCATCTGACCACTGAATCACTGTTGGGCACAGGTTGGCAGAATCATGGCTCTGATACCACTGTAATGAACCGGACCAAATTTTTTTTTTTTTTTTTCCACAAATGATTACAATGCAACACGCACCCGTTAAGGTTAGCATAAACCAGAACGATGCAGAAAGTAACTCTAACCAGAATGTACACCAGGATCCCGATGCGGGCAAGGTGTGAGCATTGGTCAGAGGATCTCAAAGGTAAATGCTGAACAAGAACTCTAACTAGAGATGCGCCGGTGAATGACGAGCATTCGGTCAGAGGATCCCTATCTATTGCAATACTGAAAAAGTAGCTCAACACCAAGTATGTGCTACTCGATCCGTGATGGATAAGAGGTGACCATATGGCGGAGACTTAAGAAATTACAATGCAAGAAAGTAAAAGGCGGCAAGCCAGCCTCTTCCACTTATTCAGTGGGGATTACAATTCAGATTAATGAGAGGTAAGATAGGAAATGCTGATAGTACTACTAGCAGCTTACAATAAGATAGAATAATCTCTTAAACTGAAATTTTATGTCTTTCCAAGCTGCAGATGATTAGTAAGCATTTACAATATCCAACTTGATTTCCAATACTCAAATCTTAACCAAGGAACAATTATCTTAAATCTGCTGTATCAGACCTGCACATAGAATGATGAAAATCTGCAACATAATAGCCATTCAATGGCTCATAACTTGCTCATAACACCCCCTAATGGCTTATAACCAAATGCAGATTACTCTAGTAATGATGGCGCCCCAAATGGAATGCATAAACCTCACCAAAAGACTTTCATTGTTTTTGCACAGAACCCAAAGCAAACTACAGAAAGGTACGGCCCTCTAGCAAGGGCGATTTTCTTTTAAAAATCCCAATGAGCAATATAAAATCTATAACTTGGCAAAGATGGACGCCTAGCTTAGGAAAACAGATTTCTTTAATGCCCAGAACCAAAATAATTTTATTTCAAAAGCTGCGAGCAGTTCTTACATTCCCATATGATATTCAGCAATTTCCAGAAATGAACATAAATGCAAAACTAGAACTCCAAATGCATATACTAAATTGAAAATGCAATATACTTCCTAATACATGCTAACCTCTCAACTAGTTGCTATCTTTCAAGCAAGAAGAAGAGCCAATGCTAGGAGGTATGCTTTCCTCGAAGCGAGTGCCTGAAGACAATCCAGCAGCATAACGGTGTAGTAGACAAAAGATGCCAAATGAAGAGTTGAGGCCTGATTAAATAGAAGTGAGAGAAACATCTAGAAGCTTCCAGAGGGCGCCCCAAAACCCTAATTTCGAATTCCACTTTTCCCTCCAAAAGAAGGCGTCCTTTTTCCTCCACAAAATATTTCACTTTTTAAAATAAACTTCATTTCTCAAAAGGGGCGTCCATTTCAAGGTCTCAAAATTTGACATTAAAAAATATAATTTATCACCTTATGACGCCTAGACCCTCAAAGTCCCCTTTTTTAAAAACAACTTAAAGTTGCACTGCTAGGCAAAAGGGGTATAATATTAAAATAATAATATTATAATAAAATACTTATCTCTCCACTGAAAATTGCGCCCAAGGCCAAGAATTGAAGTGCCAGCTGAAACATCTGCAGAAGAAACCCAACTGAACTGAACCCAAACTGCCCACTGCCAAAAATAGAATTTACTAAAAATAGTAAATTCGCGAAGTTGCCCGGAATGCCAAACTGAACACACCACTGCGAAGCTCTCTGAAAACCCAGAAAGAATCCGCAAATAGAATCCCCGAACTCCAAGCAAGACCCCTCCAAATTAGGAAACCCTAATTTCACCATCCGCACAGCCTACGGGTCTCCGGAATAGGCCAACGGTCAACAGAAATGATCACTGCTGAGAAGGGGACATTACATCTTGCTACTTTGCATCTCTAGTCTTGAAGTCCATTTCATTTATCTTGGAACATGTAGTATGTTTATCAAATCTTGTATGCTGCCCCTTTTGCTTTTCCAATCTTTCTTCAACATGGCAACTTCTTGTTCCAACTTATTTATTGTTTCACTTTCAACTTGTTCATCCTCTACAAGTTGAGTTCTTAGATCTTCAATTATTTTATTCGATTCCTCCAAGCTTTCAGTCATTTCTTTGATCTTTATTTCATACTTGGTAACTTTCTTTTTCAACTTCTCATTCTGTTTGTATGCATAATGGAGCTCTTCTTCAAGATCTACTTCTTCTTCTTCATTGCATTCTTGATCAGCATCTTGTTCTTCATGTTCGCTATTTGTGTCTTCCATGGCCATAATGTAAAGTGCCTTGCCAAATCTAATGTAAAAAGACTGATGCTGGTCTAAATTTCAGTTTGCTTTGGTTTTGGTTTGCTTTGATGAAATGATGAATGAATGCTTGTAAACAACTACTAAGTTGTCTATCCAATCACCTAAAATGCAAATGCAGCTCTTTTTGTATTTTCAAATGCAAATACATGCTCTACTCATGCCAAACATGCACCTACAACAATTTAGTCATTTTAACAAACACTTGGCATACATCCATAACCAAGTACAAGCTAGCAAATGAATGCAATGCAACTCATTATTATTATCTGAAATGCATCAAGTGTTTACAATGTCTTGCCAAGACTCTTGGCATACAAAATCTCATGTGCAGCTGATATAAACTTCTGATGGCAGCTCTCTAACTTCTGATATAAACTTATTACAATCTGATATAGATGATTACAATGCATGAACCTATGGTGAATGCTTTGCTTAACAATGCAGACCCTAAAACTGAGATGTAAAGCTACTACAATGATCAAACTATGCAGATCGATGGAACCTGGAAGTGATGGCAGCCTTCACAAAATGGTTCAATTCTTCCAACTGATGAAGAGAATGCTTCCAGACTTGCTGTGCCTATCTTCATATACCTCCAGCAATGCTACTTGAATTTTATTAGAATTTATTGCTGTCTCTTTCCATGAAATCGCCCTCCTAGTATGGGTCACCCCTGTTTAAGCTTCAGACCATGTTTATGAATGAACACAGCCACAAATCGTCCCTTGCAAGAATCAAAGATTATCACCAAGAACCTAAAAGAAGGTTGCCACAATCTCCAATAAGAATCGAAGTCTAGGTGAGCTGATATGAATGAAATCGTTCCACCATCAATGGCTGCCAGATGACTGTAAACAAAAATCAGAACTTGCTCTTCAATTTGTACCAATCCAAAATTGGCCTTTGGCCACTAATTTTTCCCCAATGTGAAATATTGAGATATCTCTCACGCCCAACTAGCTAGGGTTGGTGTCACACAACCGAAACTAGTATACTTAGAGAAATTAACTTCTCCAACCAAGTCAAGCATTCAAGCTTTCCAATATTCAGAAAATGTATTCAACTCAGGATGATCTCAAATGCCCTCCAAAAGCACCTTATAAAGAATTCACAAGTATTTTCAAGAAGCTTTTAGAATAAAATATTATTTTATTCTCTTAAGTGACTTTTTGATATTATTTTATTTTTAGTCACTTTAATATTAAATTAATTAAATATAAGGTTGCTTTTTAATATTTTTTTTTTTTAACAACCTTATAAATAATTAATTTAATAAATTCTCCTTATTTCTCTAAATTGGGGACATGACACATAAACAATATTTCTTCTTCATCATTGCTTTGACTGTCATCACTTTGTTCTTCCGAAGAGCTGCTTTGTTTCTTTGAATAAAAACTCTTTTTCTGTTTTTGGGACTTCTTTGAGTTGTGCTTAGAGTTTTTCTTCCCCTTTTTCTTTGTGTAAACTTCCTTTTCTTCCTCGCTTGTATCACTTTCATTTTGAGGACATTTGGAAGCATAATGTCCAACCTTTCCACAATTGAAACATTTAAAAGGAAAATTTCCTTTGTACTTTCCACTTCCTTTCATAAGCTTCTTCATGAAATAGGTTTTTGCTTCATCACCACTTGACTTCTCGCTTGATGTATCATGTTTGGCTTTTCCTTTCTTAGATGATTTGAAGGAAATCTCCTTTTGTGGTGTCCTCCCCTCAATTCTCATTTCATAAGCAGCAAGAATCCCATGTAGTTCATCTTTTGTCAATGTGTCTAGATTTGTCAACTCTTCCAATGCCAATACCTTGGAATCAAATCTTGTGGATAAGGATCTTAGTATCTTATC
>VDFB02319593.1:0-11070 GCA_007258455.2 Sequoia sempervirens
GGGAAGTGTACGTTTTTTCCCTTTTACCTTCATTTATTTACTAGAAAAAAATAGAAGATTAAAAGTGTAATTTTTGAACTGATTAAATAAGCTTATTCGTTATCAGATGAAATTAAGTTTTTTTTTTTTATCGAATGAAGTTAAAGTAATTTTTTCCTCTGTGGAACGTGGAAATCAGTTTGCATTATCAAATAACATAATAATAATGTCATAAATATTGTAAATATTATTATGGACAATTGAAAATTAATAGCACTTCTTATTATAAAATAATAGAAATGGCAGTTGAATGGTTGTTATAAAACAATGTGATTTATAGTTATAACATTATTTTGGAGAGTAATTTTATCTTGTATTATTAAATTGAACTGATAATAAAACGAAAGTGATAGTAAAATTACTATTGTAATAGGAGTAAATATTATTCTTAGTATGAAGAGGTTATTTTTGAGAGTAAATGTTAATATTATTATTCATGGGTTAGTTATTTGATGTTAGTAAGGTAAAATTGAGATTAACAATTGAAATTTATAGAAAGGGTTAATTTACGAGTAAATGTTAGTATTATCATTAATGGGTTAGTTATTTAATATTATTCTTTTTATTTAGATAGAAGTGATTTTAGTAAGGTAAATTGAGATTAAAAATTGAAATTTATAAAAAGGGTTAATTTGCGAGTAAATGTTAATATTATCCTTAATGGGTTAGTTATTTGATATTATTATTTTTATTTAGATAGAAGTAATTTTAGTAAGGTAAATTGACATTAAACTCGGGTTAAACATTATCATCAGTATAAGCTTAATGATTTAGTTATAATGTTTAGATGAGATAATTAATAATATTACCAATGATTAAATTGGCGATTTTAAAGAGTATATGGTGGCCATTTTCAAAGAGTTATATGTTGGGATAATATTATTTATGTTTAGATTGAGGTAAATAAAAATAATAATATTAATGTATGGTGGAAATGTGAATACTCAAGGGGTTTTACCCCATGTATAAAAATAAAATAAAATAAAATGTGAAATATTGGTATTAAGGAATATTTGACTTTTGAGTAAAATAATCGGATTATTGTAGAAAGAATTAATAATAATTATAGTGGTAAAATTTGTAAATTATAAATACAACAAAGGGTAGTATAGTAATGGGATACAATTAATGGTACACATCATATTAAGTAATACTATTTTATAAATAAAAAACGTTATTGTTAATTGGTGGTATACTAATAAAATTACTATCATAAATAATGTTATTGTTAATTGGTGGAATAATAATAAAATTACTATTATAATTCCAGCTTAATTCTTATAAATAACGTTATTGTTAATTCCAAATACTTCATCCACTTATATTGCCATTTAGATTTTCTCATGTAAAAGTGAATTGGGAAAAAGGGTCTATAGAGACATATAGCCAACACATCTTTCCAGATTTCCATTTTATTCACAATTCTTCTCCCATTAATTACATCAGTTTATATCCTCTATATTTCTTTTCATTGCAATGCATAATTTTATAGACCTTAAACTAACGCACTTTTCATGTTACAAAGATTAGGCTTGCATGTGCTTGAATAAATGTGCTTTCTAAAAAAGAGATAGTGGGTGGAATTTAATTATAGTTATGTTTATTGTTAATTGGTGGTATACTAATAAAATTACTATCATAAATAATGTTATTGTTAATTGGTGGAATAATAATAAAATTACTATTATAATTCCAAATAACGTTATTCTTAATTCTTATAAATAACATTATTGTTAATTCCAAATACTTCATCCACTTATATTGCCATTTAGATTTTCTCAACTAAAAGTGAATTGGGAAAAAGGGTCTATAGAGACATATAGCCAACACATCTTTCTAGATTTCCATTTTATTCATAATTCTTCTCCCATTAATTACATCAGTTTATATCCTCTATATTTCTTTTCATTGCAATGCATAATTTTATAGACCTTAAACTAACGCACTTTTCATGTTACAAAGATTAGGCTTACATGTGCTTGAATAAATGTGCTTTCTAAAAAAAAGTAGTGGGTGGAATTTAATAATAGTTATGTATATAGATTTTGGATTTAATTGTCCTGCTTCCTTATAGTTAAAAGGAAAATAACATCATGAATATAATCGGAATTTTAATCTATATTTATATTTTTTGAACTTGATTATGCATATAAGCGAATTTGTATGTTTATTTATTGGTCTATGCTATTTTTTAAAAAATTGTAGTTTAATTTTAAATCTATTCCTAGGATAGAATTATTATTATTTTTTAAATAAATGCTATTTTTTATTTGTTGATCTAAGTACAAATATATGACTAATTCAACTAATACAAGATCTCCCTTCATCAATTCCAAGCATGCTTGTAAAGATAATCATTATTTCATTTTACAAGCATTCCTCAGTGAAGATTTTGTTTCCATTATGGTTGTCATTTTCCCACCCCATTTCCAAATGTCCTTTTACAAATCACACACATGCAACTTTTATTGTTATAAAATAATCAAAGTTGTTCCTATTAAAAAACTCCCCAGGTGATGGCAAACTTGCACCCACCAGCAGACATTATCACAATATCTAGCAGCTCGTCTGAGGGAGACATTACAGGATCAAAAGCTAATGTTGCTCCTCCCTCACCTTCAGACTCTTCTTCTGTTATTTGGAGTGGCGTCTACAAGAGCAATGTTGCAGTCCTCGCAGAGAACATTGTGAGAGGTTGTGAAGAGACTATTGAAGATGCTAAAAAGACATGCAAAGAAGCCTTCCAAGTGGAAAACCATGACATCGAGATGGTGCAACAGGCAGTCCAAAAGTTCCATACAACTTATTTTG
This sequence comes from Sequoia sempervirens, assembly GCA_007258455.2. Lineage (NCBI taxonomy): Eukaryota > Viridiplantae > Streptophyta > Pinopsida > Cupressales > Cupressaceae > Sequoia > Sequoia sempervirens. The sequence goes on from VDFB02319593.1 coordinate 2,851, forward strand.
TTTTGGATGCGTATTGCGACTTCCTTCGAGCAATGAAATATGATGCATTGTATGGAATGGGAAATGGTACTAGGATTAAGGAAGATTTTCTAAAACTCCTAGCAGACATAAAGTAGATTGTAAATAGCTTGCTTAAGATAGCTACTTGTTTTTTGTGGTGTTGGGGACAATCGTTTTTCTTTTTGACAAAACATGACGACAGCAACTTATGATTTTTTGTGAAGATGGGGAGCATGCCTTCCCTCTTGATATAGAATGTATACAACGCCTACTAATCATCCAACCCCTTCTTTTTCCTAGCACAACAAGCAGTAAAACCTTATATCTGGTGTTGGAAAATCTATTGTGTAGTGGGAAGAATGTACAACTCCTTCCCCCCCACTCTACTACTTTTTCCTTTGGTCCTTTCCATTGTACATATGCATCAACCAATATGGCAATTGACTCGATGTTCTACGTTTTACTTTTTTGTCTTCTTGACTTCATGTATCTTGAATCTATTCTAATTGAACTATACACATGTATCTTTGAGCTATTGCAATCAAAACTATACATATTCCATGTATGCAACTGACTAAAAATTAGTATAGCTGATAGTAAATTGCATAGAGAGTATCTAATTTTCCTTTCCTCGCTCCACATAATGAGGTAGATGTTCATAAAAAATGTGCATAACTGAATTATTCCTAGCCATGTTGCTACTTGCACCCGCTTCAATTTAGTTGCTTGGCTCTTCTTTCGACTACTCGAACTTTATCTACCAATAAGTTGCTATAGTTTGATGAAAGGGTTGTTCTATTGACTCCTTTGCACAAGTGCCTTACATCCAATACATTTGTGCAGGATTCTCTCCTTGCCTTGCACCATGGCAAGCTTGTTGACTCCAGATGCAATTAGATTGATGCATGGAGGAAATGTCGCTTTGGAACCTCATGTCCAAGTCATAGCTATCTCAAGTTTTGGCTTTGAATATACGCACAACAATCGATATAGGTTGGAAATCTCTGATGGTGTGCACAAGCAGAAAGCATCATTGCCAACTAAATATAACTCCTACATAGAATCCAATGTGCTTGTACCTGGCTCCATCGTGCAACTGAACAGATACAGCTGTCCTCAAACAGCTAGCACACGGTATGCTCATGATCTATCTTCTACATGGCACAGGAATAAGTGAGACCTACTCTCCTCTTAGATTTTGTTACTTATACTTTATCTCGCTTTGAATATTTAGGTGGATTGTTATTGTCGACCTTGATATTGTCCACACAACACATGCTATTGTTGGGGAGCCAGTTTTCCTATGCACAAAACATCTTGAACAACTTGAGCACTCAATAGGAGAACCCTCTAGCTTGGCCACTTCTTCAAAAAACACCTCCGTTCCTGAAAGACTGGCTCCTCGACGTCTACTATTTGGGGTCAATCCAATCCTACCAAAGGAGGCACCACTGACAATAACGCCTATCAAAAACTTGAATCCATTTCAACCAAGGTGGACTATTAAAGGTCATGTAACTATGAAGACTGATATACGTAGCTACACCACACAGAAAGGAAGTGGCCATATCTTCACCTTTGATATCATAGATTGTGAAGGAACTGAGACACGTGTGACATGCTTCAATGAAGCAGCTCACACCCATTGTGATAAAATTATCGCAGGAGCTACATACACATTGTCTGGAGGCACGGTTCGACCTGCTAATAGAGTCTACAACAAGCTTAATAGCGGGTTGGAAATTTCTCTTATGCCTGACTCAAGGGTTTCCCTCTGTGAAGATGATGATTCCATCCCTAAAGAGCACTACTCTTTCACACCCCTCAATGCATTGGTAAGCAAAAGCAACGGTTCAAATGTTGATGCAATTGGAATTGTCACTTGTGTACATCCATGCACCACAATCAGGAGAAGAGATGGGACAGAGGTCGCAAGATGAACCTTAACAATTCTTGACATGTCCAACACAAATATAAATGTTACTTTATGGGGGTCGTTAGCCTAAAAGGAGGGTGCACAGCTGCACGAGAAATACCTCATGCGTGAATCACCAGTTCTTGCTATTCAAAATGGGCATGTGTCTGAATTCAATGGAAAGGTGATCAACACCTCATCCACTACAAAACTATCGATTGACCCTCAAATAGAAGAGTCAGAACAGATTAAAACATGGTTCAAAGAAAATGATGCTACCATTCAGGCTTTGACTACTAGCTCCTTTCACATGCCCCCACCTGCTAGAAGACTGACGATCAATGCCATTCATGAAGAGGCTCGAAATACAGCTCAACCTCTACAATGCATGTTGGTGGCAACAACACGATTCATAAAAACTGACTCATTTTGCTATCCAGCATGCCCTTCCCGCTCAAGTAACAAGCCTTGTAAGAAAAGACTATCACAGACAAATGATGGAAAGTGGTTTTGTGGAAAATGTAATGCAATAAGTGATACCTGTGACTATAGGTATATACTTCAAGTCAAGTTGCAGGACCACACAAATATAATATGGGCAATTGCATTCGACGAAGGGGCGACACAACTCATGGGCGTGCCTGCAGACAAACTATATAGTCTACAATTTGATCAAGCTGCTGATAGAAATGTGGAAGAGGTGATTAGGAGTGTCTTGAACAAGCATTATGTATTCACACTGCGTTGTAACCTTGAAATGTACAATGCAGAGCAACGCTTAAAAGCAACCATTTCCAAGGTCGAACAACTAGATTACATTGAAGAGAATAGTTTTTTGCTCAAAAAAATCCAGGAAATCTGCAATGCAAGAGCTCCTCCCCCCATTGAGCCCGTTGTTGTACCACAGCTTGTTGTGGAACTCGTAGGCTCACCCTAGCCATACTACAGCCCCTGATATAGTTGCGATGCTCTCTTTACAAGTGTAGTATGACTACAGATGGTATGCATGGCAAAAAAAACTCATGTTGTAAAGAACTATGGCAATATCTTTTTCTTTCTAAAAAACTATCATGTTAATGCCTTTAGATGGATATAAATATGTAAAATATTGTTTCTCTTGATTTACAAAAAAATGCACATGTTTGTTTAGCAGCTTACATATGCACCTTTCTCTTGTACCTCCAAATTGTGTTCCTTCTCATATTGCAACATGCATTCGTCAACCAATGAGGAATATCTTTACATGTTCATCTACATTTTGGTTATATAAGCATTTTTGTTTCATCTGGTTTTGCTATGCTCTTATTCCTGATCTACCCTGACGTGTCCAGACCCACATATGGCAGACTCCTCAATAGGGAACAATGCAAGTGACCCATATAAAAAGGAGGTAAGAAGACAACAAAACCGGGAAAGAAATAGAGCTTACTATGCTCGCCATAGAGAAGAGATAGCTACTCGAAGGCGACTAAAAAGATTGCATGAAAGTCAAAATAGCCCCCAACTAACAGAAGCCCGAAGACTACAAGATTGTGAGAAAAGTCGAGCTTACTATGATCGTCATAGGGAGGAAATAAATGCAGAAAAGCGCAATAGATCTTTACAGAAACAAACATGCCTAGATCAACATGGAACAACATGCAACAACAATGATAACTTCATGATGGCAATGAAAAAATTTCGTCAAAGAATAGATGCACTGTCCAACCGAAAAACATGCATTGTATGCAAGGAATGTTACCCAGGCATGCACGTCCATTCATCAGGTGCTAACGCAACTTGTAAGAGATGTTTCTGAGAGAGGCATCCATCGGTTCTCTGCACTCAACAACATGGACCCAGGAGAGCAACCGTTTGTTTTGAAAAGACTCACCCAAGTGGAGGAAATGCTCATTGCCAAAATCAGCCCAGTACTACAAGTAACCCACACTATTGGAGGCCAATATAGATATAGTGGCCACACGATTAGCTTCCCGCAAGATATCACTAACATTTCAAAAGTGCTTCCACGAAGAATACAAGAGTTGGACATTCTCATAGTTCGAAGATTGCATACAGAAGGTCATTATTATGATTGTTATGTCAGTAGAAGTCATATCAGAGATGCGTTGCAATACAAAGTCAAATATGACCCATACTATCATGATGTTGCAATAAGTTTTGAGCACTTAGAGCAATTTCCTGAAGCAAGAACAAACATATCGAATATGCTACATACCGTTGAAACCAATGAAGACATGGTCGTTCCAAATAATGAAATTGACTCTGATGGGGATGATATTGAATGCAGCACAGTAAACACATCGTCATTTATGGCTAGACTTCCAAATAGATGCTGTGAGTTAGAAATTATTAAGAAAACATTAGACCTTGACGACAACACAAACAACATTATAGACTGGCCTGAAATAAACTCATCGCCGATAAATGAATACAATACTGAGGGGTTGCTTGATATGGCATTTCCAACACTCTTTCCAACTGGAGTTGCACTACAAATGCAACCACGAATTAGGGAAGTGCACATGCATGAGTATGCACTCCACTTAATGAGATTTCATGACCATAGATTTGGAAGGCATCCAAGGTTCTGATATTTCATGCTTAATCTTATGATGCGGCATCGTAGCCAAGGGCTTGCTGTAGTTTTCATTAAAAAAAATGCAGAAGAGAACATGCCAACCACTATTGAGGACCTTCGAGCACACTTGAAAAACTTACCTGACACACAATTAGCTCAAGAGCTCATGCACTTTGGCTCTTCAATGCGGGGCACAAGACCATATTGGAACAAATGTCGTGCTGAACTAACAAATATGATCAACCAAATAGGGTCTCCCACTCTATTCTTCACATTAAGTGCAGCAGACACAAAGTGGCCAGACCTACAATGTTTGATCTCGGATGGTGTGCCAGTAGGAATGCAAACAAATAAACAGCGCTTAGAAAATGTAGTCAACAACCCCCACACCACATCATTGTACTTGCATCAACGATTCACAGTGTTTCGTGAAGAGGTAATTGAGAAACTCCTCAATGCAAAAGATTACTGGTACAGGTATGAATGGCAGCATCGTGGCACTGCACATGTACATGGATTCCTTTGGCTCTATGACGCACCAAACATGGATAAACTTGATTGGGATGACAGTGTAGCAGTTCAACAGGCTAGGAAATTCTTTGACAGGTATGTCAGTGCTTGGAATCCCCGTGCTGCATCAGCAAGAAACAACTTGATTTTTTGATCTTTCCAAGACGATCCTTGCTTACTAGACACAACACAAATATTTGCTACAGACCCCTCTCATGACTATGAAGAGATCATAAATCATGTCCAAAGGCACACAAAATGCAGAGAGGGGACATGCTTGCGAAAGAAAGGGAAAAAGGTAGAATGTCGATACAAAGCTCCATGGAAAGAGAAAATTATATCTACCCTATCACGTGACAACTGTGGGACAAAACAATATGAACCTGCACGGAATGATGATAGGCTAAACATACACAATCCAGAAATGATTTCAATATGGAGAGCCAACATAGATTGTCAACCTGTCATCTCGCGGGCAGTTGTTCTAAAATACATTGCCAAATATGCATCAAAAGCAGAGAGAGCATCTGAGACTTGTACTGACATGCTAGCAAGAATATCTGCAACCCAAAAACAAGATGTCCCGGCCCTCACAGCATATCAAAAATTCATGGCAGAAATCGTGGCAGAGCGTGATATTGGAGCACAAGAAACATGCCATATGCTTCAGAAATTGCCGCTTAATGTTTGTAATCGACCTTTTACATCTTTGAATGTTGGACGCAAAATGTTCCATCGAATAACAAGAGGTCCACATGAAAGCCATCTACAACCTAGCTACCTTCAGTCGTACATTAATCGACCTCCAGAATTGGAGACAACAACGCTACTTGAATCTGCACGATCTTTCTCATACTCTGCGGGTCGCAAGGGATGCAAGTGGAAAGAAAGAAAGGTCAAAGCGATTGTCAATGTTTTCCCAAAGTTCTACACCATCCCAGACGAGGACTTAGACCAGTTTGAAACTTTTGTTGGAGTGAGCTCCTACTGTACAAGCACTTCCGAAGCTTGGAAATCGACATAGGGATAACTAAGGATACAATACTTGCAAATTGGAAGCAAATGAATACATCCAAATATGATGTATGGCATGTCCCGCGCACCGCCCCATCAGACGTAAACACCGACGATGCAGAATCAGACAGTGAAATTGACATGGACAAAAGGGACATGCTAGAAATGAATGAATGGGAATTATTTTCGCAAATGGGCCCCTCAAACAACATCAGCCTAAATGAGCTTGACCTGCTTGGCAGGCGTGAGTTTGATAGCAGCTACAGATGGGAACAACTTGCAGTGCCCCAAGAGCTTCATGAAATTGCCACACAATTTATAAACATGGAGAAAGCATGTAGCCATGAAAGGCATGCTCCAACTAAGTATGATGTCCCAGACTATACATTATCTTCCAAACAAAAACTAGCACTCACACATATTATCAACCATAGCAAACATCACTCAAATAAACCATTGCACATGATTATTCAAGGGACAACAGGTACAGGGAAATCATACTTGATTGCTCGCATAAGAAAAGCACTTGATAGTTACAATCTGCACCAGCAAAGCCAACTACTCACATTGGCTCCTACAGGGGTTGCTGCATTTAATATACATGCATCAACTATACATTCAATGCTTCGAATTCCTGTCAAAGAAATGCACCCACTGCAAGGACAATCATTAATAACATTTCAGGAAGAGATGAAACACATAAGATATATGTTGATTGATGAGATGAGCTTCATAGGACCAAAGTTGCTACTGAAGATAGATGCAAGACTACGTGAGGCCTTCCCGCATCGACAACATCTTTATTTCGGTGGGGTGTCAATAATCCTGATTGGTGACCTTGCACAGCTCCCGCCTGTAATGGACAAGCCTATTTACACATCACACTCAAATGCAAAAACACTATGGGACCAATTCATGACCATTGTCACCTTAGACACAGTGTTTCGTCAACAAGGTGAGACTCCAGAACAAAGGCAATTCCGTCAACTATTGCAAAACATACGCAATGCAAAAGCATCACAAGAGGATTGGGAACTTTTACAAACACGCACAGACAAGCATCTCACCTCTAGCGAAAAAGAAATGTTTGACAATTCAATGCACTTGTTTGCTACCAATGATTTAGTTAGACTTCACAATAGAAGAATGTTAAAATTGTTAAACCGTCCAATTGCAATAAGTGCTGCAACTACCACCAGGACTGAAGCAAATAATGCAACTACTGATGAACAACTTGAAAAGCATGTATTGCTTTGTAGAGGGCAACGCATCATGCTGACAACCAACATATGGACACAAGCAGGCCTTGTAAATGGAGCTCTAGGTGAAGTTGTTGAGATAGTTTACAGCCTTGGTTCCAGACCACCTGATGTTCCACTTTATGTTGTGGCAAGGATCGATAATTATAGTGGGCCAACATGGAATGAAAATGACCCCAAAAGTATACCAATAATACCTATATCATTGGGCAGCCGTAGGCAAATTCCGCTCACAATGGCATGGGCTATTACCATACACAAATCCCAAGGCCTAACGCTATCCAGAGCAACTATCGACATTGGAAAAATAGAACGACAAGGACTAACATTTACAGCTATATCCAGAGTGAAATCGTTGAACAACCTTCGTATTCAACCAATGTTCTCCTTTGAGAGATTCTCAAAAATGCATAACCACCCATACACAATTATGAGAAAAGAAGAGGAAGCCCGATTACAACAACTATCTCTAAAAAGTCAAGGTGCACAACTCTTTTCCCTTTCTCCCTCATGTCGCTCCTGCTTATTCTTATATCAGCAATTTCTCTTTTAGAAATTAATTATAGATGTATATTTAATAGTTTTATAATAAATTGAACATGGAGCAATCATTGTACATTTCAACAAATAATGTTTCCACCTAACCATTCCATTTCTTTTGCTTTGCAGGCCTTGAAGCCAAATGGCATATATCATAGCCCCTCACCATCAAACACCAACAATTGTACTGTATTTTGTCCAAAAAAAAGTTCTAATGCAAAATTGTTCACCAATATTTTGACTTTTCATAGCACACATTTTCTATATCATGAACTACCAACAAATGTACTTGGTCCAGTTGAGCTATAATGTTCCAACACTTCAACCATTTAAGATAATATATTGTATTGTTCATCCACTTGGCATGTTCTACTCTACTTGCATCCTGCCACCCATTCACA
>VDFB02319594.1:0-16002 GCA_007258455.2 Sequoia sempervirens
TTGAAGGGATCCATCAAAAGCTTCAATTTTTGTTTTAGAGGCAAAGAAGAATCAATTTTTACCTCAAGCAAACCCTCCTAAATAGTCTTCACTACATCATCAATTAATCCAGCCTTCTTCAAATGTTCTTAAAAGATCTCCTTCCTTGCAAAAGCATGTAGAATATCACCAAGTTGTAACTTATGAAGGGGAGAAATATTTGGTAAGTCATTTTGTCCCTTGTGAGTAGGAATTTGTAGAAGCTAGAGTGTCACCATAGGTTGAAACTACATTTTTAAGTTCAATAGTTCCTTAAAGGAATCTGAAGATGAAGAATCCTGACCTATATTTATAGAAGCATCTTGCTTCTCAACTATTTACACTATTGCATCCTAAAATTTCTTAAGATTATCCTCTTTCTTTAGCTCATCATTTCTTGGATTCTCTAGAGGATAAATGTTATGTTCTTCACTAGAATTAGTTTTTTTCCCAAAAGGGAGACACCCACTTCACCTTGTGCACCTATATTCTTCAAAGGAGAAGTCTCCTCATTTTCTTATCATTTTTCTCTATCTCATTGCCACCTGTCACATTTTTCTTAAAATTTGATAGATCTATATCTTGGGTAGACACATCAGGTATATTTGGAAGGTTAGTATCATCCAGAGGAACTTGTTCCCCAATAGTCACCTTATCCTTCTTCATTTCTTCAAGAATCTTGGTTGTCTTTTAATTTGTCTCTTTCTATATCCTTTTTATCTCTTCTTTATCTTCCCCAATTAGAGTATTTATCCTTTGTTTGGTTATGAACAATTGCTCCTATCTTTTAGATAATTTAACCCTTTCTTTATGGGAAATAGATAAACTAGCCTTCTTTGATGCTTGTTTCCTCATTTTAGCTTCTTCTTCTATGGCTTTATTCCTCTTTTTATTGAGTGTATCTACAAGACTTTCTAAAGTTGATCAATGATATCATTTAGAGCTATGTTAAAGCTCACCATATACATAACTATAGCTTTCTCAATTATAGCCTTGGCAACAGGAGGCATCTCATCATAAATATTTGCAGTTTCTTTTAGTGCACCATGTTGTGCAATTGCATTAATAGTAGCCTCAATCTATAGAGGCTCATGTTCAAGTGCTTCCAAAGGAGCATTCTTTATTTTCTTTGCTTTTTTATTTCTTTTTCCTTTGGGTGTTCCTTCTTCTTCTTCTTTTCTTGTTATATTCTCTCTTCTCTTCAATATAAAAGATTCATTTTATTCTTCTTCATCATCTACATTCACCAGATTAATCTATTCACTTTTTTCTTGTTGCTTAGGTATTGGCTTCTTCCTCTCTATAGTCTCAATTTGCACTGGTACTTTAGTAGCATTCCTCCTTTTGCTAAGAGGTGTTTGAGAAGGTCTAAAAGGTTTAGGAATAGCAGTGGAAGAGATAGACCTACTTGTCTTTCTAAGAGTTTGTGGGGTCTACATTCTAGCAGAAGTGGTTTGTGATTTTTCTCTAGGACCTTCAGGAGTGCCAAACACCTTTTCCAACCTTGTCATCATTTTCTCCACAATTTCCTCTACCTTATTTTTTATTATTGTGTTGGTTATCTCATCATACATTTCAAACCTCTTAGCAATGGGATCCAAAGGTTTGCTAAGTAGGATGTCAGCATATGCAATCTAGTCAAGTCTAGAGACCTCATAAGGAAACTTTGGTATCCATGTAATTCTTGGTTCAACTACCTCCATGTAAAAAAATTTCTTATCCACCATAAAAGTGATATCATTATTTTTTCTCTCTGCAACTTGTGAGGGTATCTCATTCCTCAATTGTATTTCATTTTGGAAAGTTTTAAAGAATCCCCAAAATATATTATGTCACATTTTTTAGTATCTAGAAAAATATGCATGTGGTCCCTAATCTAGAAGGTTATAGGAATATGTCTTTTCTAGACCACATTCTTAAAACCAAGAAATTCCTTCATGAAATATAACTTAATACAAATAATTAGAGATTCATACCTTGAAATTTGTAGTGTGTCTCCTTGGTTCTCTGCAAATTATCCAACAATGGCTACCGCAAGAACCCACAAAGATCATAATCCTTTCCTTCCTTTAACATCTGATGAGAAGTGTAGATGGTGGTGAAGATAGTCGACCCTTCTCTATTTGTGTAATAAACCTTGTATGTAATGCCCATTGTGGCATACCAAACCCCTAGGTTAGTCATGTCATCCATAGTTAGGGTTCTCTTGTCAATTTTTTCTCTTGTAAGCTTCATAACCTCTTCATTCTTCTTGGCCTTTAGTGTCAACATAGTTCCAGTGGAGCACAACCCGATCACATCCATTATTACTTCCTTTTTTATTCTATAGGGTTGGTCAAGGAAAATACTTCTTTATGGATCCAACTCAAAATGATTATGACCCATTCATCCTCATAGAAAAATATGGGGAAATCCTTCCATACTTCTAATTGTTTTTCCTCTACATTTGTATACTCTGGCTTGAGCTGAAAATTATCACCCAAAGATGATTGCTCCTTAACTCTTCCAACTTCATATGGTTGTACTCATTTAGTTGTGAGTGAATATAGATGTAGACATCTTTATTATGAAGCATATTGATCCAAATGTGGGAAAATGCTTCATCCTTATCAATCAAAGTAGATTTGTATGAATGTTTCTTATATTTTGGTTTTTTCTTTCACACAATGTCAATAAATATTGGTGTATCCATGATAACACTTTTTGAAATTAGGGTTTTATAAGAAAACATGAGAAATACATGTGAATACTATTGTTAGGGTTTTCACGCAAATACATTGAAAACCTTCTTCTCTTCCTTAGCTCTTGCCCAAACTTGATATTTTTCAAATGAGATCAAATTTGATCAATTAGAGATTAAATAAGCTTCACACCTACCCTAGTTTCTTTGCATTAAATGCAATTTTTTACTTGACACAAGCAACTTTTTACTATCCTAAGATATCACAGGGATTCATGACCATTCACCAAACTTTTGTAGAGAGTGTATTCACTCCAAAACCTAAAGAAAATGTTGTGATTCATTAGCCAAATAGATACATGTTGTAGTGTAGAAAAAAGTAGTCCTTTTTCACACTTAATTTGGGAATGAATAATTAATGATAAAATAAACCTAATTGTGCCTTATTTATGGTGTTGTAAAGTGTATCATTACACTTTCACACTAATCTAGGGCTTTATTAATTAATTGGGATTATTTTTGCCTTAATTGGTCCTATTTTGCATCTACAAGCCCTATTTAGTGCATATTTTCAAGGATAATCCTGACACTTATCAAATAACCAATCATAATTCAATGTTTTGGGTCATGTGTTCCAGATCTACTGATTTGGGACCCTTAAACCACATTGGGCATATGACTCCCACCTAGGTCTTGGGACCTGATTTCAAATTTTACATTAAACAAGACCTTTCTTAGAGTTTGTGTCCTAGTTTTGAGCTATTGGGACTCATAAGCCACCTTAGCAATATGAGTCCCACTCTAATCAAGACCCATTTTGAATTCAATTCTTGGTGATATTTTATCCTCCTAGATCTAATGTTGGATTGCAATGTTGTAATTTTAGGAAATTTGGCATGAGCAAGTATAAATGCAAGGTTATTTCACATAGTTTCATCCTAGAATTTCATAAACAATCAAGAGCAATTTCACAAGATTTCACAAGAGAATTAAAAGGCAGAATTCAAGAAGATTATTTCAAAAACTCAAGATCCATTATCATCTCAAAGGCATAAGGCATCAAGTATGTTGTTGAGCTAGTGTTGTGATGTAGCATTCAAGATCCAAGTTAAAAATTGTTCCACCTCTAATTCAAGATCAAGATCTACATTCTTCATGGCCACTTCATGTTAGATTTCAGATTTACATTTCAATACATCATTCAAGGTATCATTGTTCATGCTTTGTGTTTCATGTTTCATGTTCATGTTTCATTGTTTCATCATAAGGTTTAATTACCTAAACAAGGTTTGACCAAGGAAAACCCCCATTTTCTTCCAACTCTCTACATGTGTGATTCAAAATATAGGTGTTTTAAAGCTTGAAGATCCTTTGAAGGCTAAGTTGCAAGATTTAGTAAAGTTGTCAAGTTGTCATGAGGTGTCATCTTCACGAAAAAGCCACCTACAGGCCAGAATTCAAGCTTTCAAACTTGGAGATTTGATAGGAGAGAAGCTATAGAAGACCACTAGAGGATACCTAAATTTCATCCAAACCCTAATACTAGAACTAAATCACCAACTTGGGCATACAAGTCCCAGTATAGTACTTTTTCCCAATTTGAGAAGATCTAGATCAGTCACTGAGAGATTCCAGTTTCTGCCTAGAAACCCTAGTTTGGGATTAAATCACCCAGCTTGGTGTATGAGTTCCATTGAGCATAAAATAGCAAAGTTTTAGGGTTTTGGAGCTTTTTTTTACTACTCTTGCTTCTAGGTACCCCTCTGCTCATTCTCAATTTATTATACTAATTTTTCAATTTCATTTCCCAAGTCATTTAGTTAAATTAGCACATTGCATCCATCTTCTTCTTTCCAAGCCTTTTCTTGGTGGTGAACCCCCTTTTTTTCTTTAATCACACCCCAAGGACACCCTATTGTAAATATCTTCTCCTAATTTCATCCTTATATTTAGATCTCTAGGGTTTCCTTTATTGAAACATAAGTGAAATAGGTGGAGGATCCCTAATCCCCCTTTAGTTCCATCTCCCAAAAGATAGAATACCATTTTCTAGGTTTCAATTTGGTGAACCTGACCTTTGAACCCTTATTTTTTGATTTGGAGTGCATCATAGTCCTAAATTTATCTTACATTAACTTTGCATTAGTTCTTGCATTAGTTAATTGATTTAGGGTTTCTAGCATTCATATAGGTTGCATTTTTGCATATTGCATCATTGAGTTTAAATTGAAATCTATAATTGCAATTATCCTAGACATCATACAAACTAGAAACCTAAAACACAACTCATAATTTACTAAATTTAGTGCAAAAACCCTAATCTGGGATTCATTTTCCCCTCTAGGGATTTAGTCCCTATACAAGAGGTTTTTCCTGCTTTCTGGGAATTTTGTGTTGTGTATTTTTCATCATTTAAACCCTTCAAAAACCCTAACTAGGACTCATACACCCCTCTGGCTGATTTAGTCCCGGATTAGACCTAAAACTACCTTTTACAGCATTAAAAACATCATTTCTATGTTTTGTTTGTTGTTGTTGACTATCTATTTCAGTTTGATGAGTTTTTGTTTCATCCATTTCATTAGATATAGCTTAATTTGGTTTAGTTATTGTCATTTCTTAATTTCAAAATGTCATTTACATCATTTCATTTTTAGATTGTTGCATAATTTAATTATCAAAATACCTTGTTTAGAATCTGAAAATTGCATTTACACATTTCATTCTAGGTCACTAAGTTTGTATAGATTAATTTTCACAAATGTTAGTATCTTTCTTTTCAAAGTTTGCAAAGAAAAATTTAGTCAATAAGCATGTTATTCATTCATTCAATACATTTCCTAGTTATGAGAGTCTCTTAGTGCAAGAGAGTGAAAATTTTGATGCTTTCCTTAAACCTATACCCCCTCCTATCTCTCCTATTTGTGGGAATGTGGTGATAGAAGAAGATGCAAGCATAGACAATCATGATAATCACAATTTATTTTCTCTTGATACCTCTCCTATTAGTGATGAAGGTATCTCGGTGAAAGAGGATGCAATCATTGAGAAGCATGAAATTCATGTTTGTCCTTCTCTTTGTTCCCCTTGGGAAGATATTATAGCACAAGAGAATGAGATCATAGACACATTTCTAAACATCACCCTGACCTAATTTCCATTCATCTCTTGATTATGAGAATATTTTAGTGAAAGAGGATGCAATTGTAAGTGAGGACGATAAGTTGGTGTTAGATGATCGAACATTTAAGATCTATGGCAACCCTATTTATTTTTCCTCCCCTATTTTGGAAGACATTATGGGAAAAAGGAATGTAATTATAGATGACCATGACAATCACATTTTCTCTTCTCCTAACATCTCTCCTAGTTGTGAAGAAGATATTTTAGTGTTAAAAGATCAAATCAATGAGAGTCATGAGAATTTTATTTTCCTCTCTTCCCCTAGGGAAAACATCATTGAACAAGAGAATACCATCATTAATAAGAAAGAAAATACAACCATTGATAACTCCCTTTCTTGTGATGAAGTCATTTTAGAAGAACCAATCTCTGAATGTCATGAACATCTAGTTTGTAGTTCTTCTAAAAACTCTCCTCCTAGGGAGGATATCATGGTGCAAGAAAATTACAACATTAACAATAATGATGTGACTTCCTTATATGATGGTGAAAATATGACACTAGATGCCCCTTCATTAGAAAGATATCAAACGAAATCGTTGAGGTTATTAATGCACAAGTTTCCATTAGATCCCTCTTGATTATTGGACCTCCTAAATACCATGTGGGACATTCTAGGAATTCTCTAATTCTTTACCCACCTTCACAACAACCAGAAACTCAAAATAAATATTTCCTCATCCTCGAACCACCTAAGAATAATATTTCGCAGCAGTTGAATTATAACATTGTTTCTCATACATATAACACTAGAAACAATCCACAACCAAGAAAAACACCTTCAACATCCCTCCCATTACCTCAACCTATCTTACCAAGTCCTCCTCATTTTCCTCCACAAAGTGGAAAGGAGTATGATCATGTTGAAAAACTTCAAAACACTCCTACTAATATATCATTATGGTACCTTATTCAATCCTCCCCTCATTATCATAACATGATTTAAAGTTCTTTACAACAAGTTTCTATCTCTCCTAATGCGCAACTGGATGACATAGCAGCCCTAATTCAAGGAATGAATGCTGACATTATTTTTCACCAAAGTGATTTACCTCCATTGGAAGTGCAAAAAAAAATGATGCTTTGATAATAATAGTTATTATTAACACTAATGGTCTTAGACATGGCATAAAGCATACTCTCATTGATAATGGCTCAGCTCTTAATGTGTGTAGTGTAAACCTTCTTAACAAGATCAGAGTAGATAAAATCCAAATTTGACCTAATTCTTTATCTATTCATGGATTTGATAATGTAGGAAAACAACCGCTTGGTGTGATCACTTTGCCTATTATAGCTGGAAAGGCCACATTAGAAACATTGATCTATGTTATGCATCACAATTTTTCATATAATATTCTTTTAGGAAGATCATGGATTCATGCAATGAATGGGGTGTCTTCTAATCTTCATCATATGATGAAGTATTTCTACAATAAATAATTGTGTACACTCAAAGTTGACCCTGAACTAGATAGTTTACTCATTGAGAAAAATAAGGAAAATCCTTTGAGAACATTGACACCAACTATACAAGAGGAACCCATTTAAGAAGAAAAAAAAGATAGGTGTCCTAAACCCTTCAAAATATTATCACTAGATGATTTGGGATCATTGGATTTCACACCTACATTCATGGGAGAATACGAGATCATAATAAATGATTCAAAAAAGGGAAAAGAAAAATCGGTAATGTCAACACAATATTCAAAGGACCCTTCGAAAGCATCCACCTCAACCACTTTACAAAAAAAAACAACACACACAACAAAATTTGATGAAATTGATTGTGAACAACCATCGACTCCAAAAGAAATGAAAAATATTTATGGAAAAGGTTATGAACTTATGAAATAACTTGGTTATAGTGGAAAAGGATGTGGTGCTAGAGAACAAGGTATATGTGTTCCTATAGAGCCTAACACATGAAAAAATACTAGTGGTCTTGGTTATTGTCCCTCAAAAGCAACAAGAAATCCTTCACTTAATATCAAAACTCTTAAAAAATATTCTCCTAAGCCAACTTTAACATTAGTGCATCCTAAATTGATAGATGCTAGTGGTCTTGGTTATTGTCCCTTGAAAGAAACATGAAAGAAACAAAGAAACCTTCACTTAATATCAATGTCATCACGCAAAACACTAATGATTTGAATTTGATAGATTTTACACCCTCCCTTCAAGGAGAGAACAAAATATCACAATCTAAAGAGCTTTGTATAAGTATGACACCTTGTACTAAGCAAGAGATATCTTTGTCGTAAAATAAAGGAACATTTCCTACTATTGATCAATAGAGTATCTTGTTGAGACTCCTCAAAGATCTCTTGATATCTCTCCCTCCAAGAACACAAAAGAAATATTACTACAAGAGTTCATTTTATGCATATCATAGAGTTCATGGTCATCCTACTAATGAATGTAAGGCTTTGAGTAATAAAATTCAACATCTTAAGGATTGTGGTGCTCTTCCTTGTGTTGAAGCACCTAGTTCCTTTAATTGATACTTATTTTCATCAATCATCTCATCTTGTCCTTGTCCTAGACTAAATGGGGGCAAGGGGTTAGGAAGCCTTGTCCTCATATGGCACTTGTCGTTATCTCTTTTGGCTAGTTGACTACATTCCATGTATATATAAAATCAAGCTTGGAATGTGAAAGACATGAATTAAGTTGGCTATGTGACATACTCACTCATAGTATAGCTTCATTTGAGAACATATGACTTGGCACAGGTATTTCTGAATAAGCTATCAGGTCTTGTTATACTTTAAAGAAATTGCTCATAGCTCAATGGTATTAGAAACTGCTTTAAAGTGGGGGCATACATCAACACTCATGTTTCATTGTGTGATCTTGTGATGTGTCCTTTTCTTGGTGGAGCCATTGGGTTTTATTTTCTCTAAGAGTGTGATATATCTTTGACTTGTTCTCTCTTGGAGACATTAAGCATGATGCTCCCTAAGAAGAGACCTTACATAAACTAAGAAAAATTCCTTTGAACATACTATTGGGATTATGGAGCCTTACAACACGAGCATGAAGTATGGATGGTTTATGTTGGTTTTTTTTTCATTGATGTCAACATGGTGATAACTCTATGAGAAGTCTACTTGGTCTACTAGAAGTTGTTCTCTGTCAAAAATGCTCATTTTTTATGGATTAGTGTGTTGGTGTTTGAGTCCGAAATTCACCAAAAGATCTTATATGACTCTAATCTCTTAACCATGTTATCATGACTCATTCAGATAGATATATCCTAGATCTTGAGACATTTTTGGTTGTGATCAGAAAGTTATCTTTGAAAAAGTTCAACTCTAGATTCTACTATTGTTCCTTTCTCGGCATACTATGTGGGAGACTCCACATTTTATTAAGGTGAATATTCTTATGTTGTGGTTTTGTTGATAGTTTCTATGTTGGTGGTATGATGGGAAATTAATGCGCTCTTGGATCCAGAAGGTGTTTTCTTTAAGGATTATTTGTTGGTTTGGAGAATTTTGTTCTAGTCTTGGCTGACTTAGCGTATGCAATACATTATGGAGACTAGTTATGTTTTATGGATGTTAGTCGACTTGGTACATTGCACTACATGGATAAAATGTTTGATGGTGTTGAAAAAGAGAGTTTTGATTATTTTATTTTCATCTAATTAGGATGACCTAATTGATGATTAAGATATACTTGTATATATATAAGATGTTTTGAGGAATAAAAAGATGAGAAGAGAGAAAGTGTGGAAAGTGGAAAGAAGTGTGAAGTGTAAGTGAAAGGTTTGAGCCTAAATGCTTTATCAGTTGTGGATTAGAGTAGATTTTTTGAGCAACTTATGTTTCAGGTAGTACTTCATATTTTGAGCTTCATTGGAACTGAGCCCTACCATTGAAGGTGTATCCTATCAATTCAATCTCTTGGCAGTGATCCACTGTCTTTGTATCTTGGTGGTCAACCATATTTTATATTTAGGAAATGAGCCTTTTTAAGGATAGTGAGTCTTGGAAGTGATCCCTATAATGTATTGTGAGTTAACCCTCACCATGGTTTTTCCCTTTTTTGAGTTTTCCACGAAAAAATCCTAGTGTTCATGTGTATGGTTGCATTGATTTGTTTATATGTTCTCTCTTGTTGATTCAATCAAAATTGTAATAATGGTTAAATGAATTTTATGTGAATGGTTTTATGGAATACTGATTCAACCCCCCGACCTCTCAGTATTCTAGATGTTCAAAAATTGGTATCAAAACTTGGTTCCTTGGAAGAAGCCTAACAACTTGAGGAAGGTCCCAAAATTTGAGTATAAGAAACTTTCTTCTCCAGAAATGGTCTTTGCTAGATATTCAAAAGAAATAGAAGATCTAAAGGAAAAGTTGATGAAAGTGAATGAGTACATTGAAAAGTTGCAAATTAAAAGTGTTGAAGCATGCGATCTATTGGTTAAGGCCAATGAAATTGTCTCCAGCTTGCAACAACAATTGGATGAAAAGGAAAGAACTGTAGAATGTCAAGAAATTTAAATTCAAAGGAATATGGATGAATGCATAAATCTTGAGGAAGAAGTAGAAATCTTGAGATTTGATTTGGAAAATCCAAGAAGTTTTGAAGACAAATTTAAGATAAGCTCAACAATGCTTGATGAATTGATTACTTCTCAAAAATCGGCAATGGATAAGAGTGGTTTAGGGTTTGAGGAAGGTCAAAGTTCTAAAGCAAAGCAATCTACTAATAAGAAGAATCAGTGCAAAGATTGACAAATCAAGGATCTAAGAAAAAATTCTAGAAGAACTCCTATCAAATGACATGATGCTAAAATGTATTTATCCTTCGATGGTGTATGTTATTCGTGGAAGAAATTATGTCATAAGAAAAGGACTGTAAAAGTAAAATGAATTATTATTTATCATTCTCTGGAAATGTCTTAAGTGTAAGAAGATCAAATATAAATTAAGTCTATGTGAAGATAAGTTGAATAAAAGAGAGAACGAAAAAAAGAATTTTGTTTGTTGTAAGTGCAACAATCTGAAAAACCCTGATAATAAATAAAAAAGAACAAAAAATAATTATCTAGTGAAGAAGCATGATCAAATCATTGATCCTGAAGAAGCAAGAAAGGAAATAAAAAGGAAGGAAAGAAATTTCAATCATCAGTCTTATCTGTGCTGACCTCCGGTGTAGATACTCCTGTCAAATTCTAAGTAGTGGCTAAGGGGGAGAAATTATCAGAAAATCTAATGAACCCCCTCATCAATACTTGTGTCACATCATGACAAAAGTATATTTAATGTGATAAGGAAATTAAGGAATTTTTCTCAGTCACATGTGTGAAGGATAAAGTCTACAAAATTTGAAAGAATGGAGGCATACAAAATTTTTGAGGTAATCTACCCGCAAGTTGAAGCATTTATTGTAAAATCATTCAAAATGGCAGAAATAAATAATTCAAGAGGCTTATGTGTTTTTGGAGAAGCATGCAAAGGAAGCTTAGAGATCAATTCAAAGTTTCAAGGTTTGAAGAAAATAACAAGTGGATTTGAAGTGAGCTCTGGAAGTAGGATATCTATACATTTCTTGTTGTAATTTATAGAGGTATTCATGTTTGCACAATCTTTCACTTTTATTACTATGGATAATTCAAAGGTTGTGAATAGTGTGGATAAAGAGCAAGTTAATTTGAGAAGACATTTGAAGGATTTGTTGGAAGATTCTATTGGTGCATTCTCTCGCATCCTTTTGAGTGGTTCCCACAAAGGATATCTATGGGTTTGTTTACAGTAAGATAGAAGAAATATCATAAATTTAGTTGAGTGTGGTATAGGGAGAGTGAATTGGAAGAAATCCATGCTGCCCACAAAGTGTTAGTTGAGAAAAAGTTGGATTTTTGGAGGAAATTCCCTTTGTTTGAATTTGAAAAGAAGTATATTCAAATATTCTTAAGAAAAATTCACAATTAATCTTTGTGGATTGATGAGGCACATTTGATTACTCGAGAAGCTATCAGAGATGTAATTGGTTTTTGTTCATCTAGACCAGTTCCCAAATGGAAGACTATGGATGAGCAAGAGATAATTAAGGTTACTAATGTAAATCTTGAAGGGGAAGAGATTGATTTGAGATCAATTGTTGATTTGGTAATAAGGTATGTTGCTATGGTCATCAGTCACAAAGTTTGTATCCCTAACAATGGCCTCATAGTTTCTACTGCTACTATACATACTGTTGTTGATATGGTTAAAAGAGGTATGGATTATTATTTGTGTGAATTACTTCACGTACACATATTTTGAAGAATTTAAAGGAAATCAAGAAGAGTAAGAAGAATACATTCTATTATGGCAATCTTGTTGTATGTCTGCTCTTTTACTTTTTGAGAGAATTACTAGTAATAGGAAGGATAGAATGGTCAAATACAGAGCCTATTTCTCATCAAATCATGAACTTCATTATAAATCTCGATAGTTTGGATGCACAAGAGACTACCCTTGTTGCATTCTTTGGAACATTTTAGATGAGGATGAACAGAAGGTTTAGGATTCCAATAAGTGTTGTTGAAAGGTATTCTGAAAGCATAAATTTTCTTGTGTCTACAAATTTCTGTCACATGGAAGTAGTTGAATCAAGGTTGGTATGGATATCTGAATTAGATTATGAAGTTTCAAAGGCTGAAGTTGATAATTATGCTAAAGTTATTTTTGAAAGCCCTAAGAATCTCAATATAGAAGGTACCTCCAATAGCGCAACTGAAACAGGGAAGAAAAGGATGAGTGTTGTTAAGCAAGAATTTGTAGAAGGAAGTGAGTTTCAACATGAGCATGTAAGAATAAATATTTAGAAAGCTTTGGAAGAATTGTAGAAGGTTATTCTTAGTGATAATTTTGATTCATCTATTTCTATCATGGAGAATCTTAGAGGCATGATTGATTCTTTGAAGGTCTACATATTTGGACTTGAAGTACCTACTGAAATTTGGATGATATCAAAGAAAAATGTGCAAATGCACACAATCGAGTGATGAAGGAATTGGAGAGTGTACAAGGTTGTGAAGAAGAGGCACAAGAACTACTTTATTTTTTCCTAGATTGGTCAAGTAGTACACTAAACATAAGAAATGAGATTGGGAGGAGTGAATCTTAGATGAGCACTCAGGAAGCCACCTTGCATTTACCCTATTTTGCATTTACAATCATTGTTATATGGCCACCTTGCATAACACACTTTCCTTGCTTGTGGAGCCATCTTGTTTGCTCATGGGTGTAAAGCATACAAAGTTTTTCTTGCCTCATGGATCCTACTATTTTTGTTGTTTGGCACCTCATCAAATCTATTAGGAGTTATAGCTTTGGTATGGTTAGCGTATGAGAGCCTAACTTAGGCATGACTTTCCCATAGCCACTTTCTTGTGTGTTTGAGCACATACTTCTTGTGTGTGTATGTCTCACCTCTCTAGGGGCTCACCTAGTGGATGGCCTAAGGTTCCACTAGCCCTTTTGAGCATACATTTGGTTTGCATAGTGGACATCGTGTTCCACTTGTAATCCACCCTTTTTGGATACTCACCTAGCGGACAACCTGATGTTTCGTTGCCTTAGAAAAGAGCATGCATTTTTAGACAAACAACTAAGATCTAATCCACATCGTGTTGGAAAAATGGTCGAGGCTTGATCCACCTCTTCTTATTTTTTCTTTTTCTTTCTTTTCGTTTTTGACATTGTATGTTTGTGTATCTTGATGTTGCATATCATACACCCTGTGTGTGTCCCTTTGTGCTTATGTTGGTTTGATGTAGGATCTTAGATCCTAGGGGCTTGGCTACCTCCTTGACCTTTGTTATCATATACCATCCACATTGATACATTTGGACCCCTCTTCATGCAAGTTTTTCTACTTTAGTGTGATTTTGAAGCAAGTTCCTCCTCTCACTAAAGTGGGGGCTAAATGTAGTGTAGAAAAAAGTAACCCTTTTTTACACTTAATTTAGGAATGAATAATTAATGATAAAATGAACCTAATTGTGCCTTATTTCATGTGTTGTAAAGTGTATCTTTACACTTTCACACTAATCTATGGCTTTATTAATTAATTGGGATTATTTATGCCTTAATTGGTCATATTTTGCATCTACAAGCCTTATTTACTGCATCTTTCTGAGGATAATCTCGACACTTATCAAATAACCAATCATAATTCAATGCTTTGGGTCATTTGTTCCAGATATAGTGATCTAGGAATGATACACCATATTTTGCATATGACTCCCACCTAGGTCTTGGGACTTGATTTTAAATTTCACATTAAATAGGACCTTTCTTGGAGTTTGTGTCCTAGTTTTGAGCCACTAGGATTGATATGCCACCTTGGGTGTATGAGTCCCACTCTAATTAGGACCCACTTTGAATTCAATTATTGGTGGGAATTTATCCTCCTAGATATGATGTTACCTTGTAGTGTTATAATTTTAGGAAATTTGGCATGAGCAAGTATAAATAAAAGGTTATTTCACATAGTTTCATCCTAGAATTTCATAAACAATCAAGAGAAATTTCACAAGAGTTCACAAGAGCATTCAAGAACATTCAAGAGCATTTCAAGAGCATTCAAAGGTATATTTTAAGAAGATTAATTCAACAATTCAAGATCCATTATCATGTCAAAGGCATAAGGAATCAAGCATGTTGTTGAGCTAATGTTGTGATGTAGCATTCAAGATCCAAGTCAAACATTGTTCCACATCTAATTCAAGATCAAGATCTACATTCTTCATGGCCACTTCATGTTAGATTGAAAATTTACATTTCAAGACATCATTCAAGGTATCATTTTCCATGTTTCATGTTCATGTTTCATTGTTTCATCATAAGATTTAATTACCTAAATGAGGTTTGACCAAGGCAAACCCCTATTCCCTAATACATCAACATTCTTCCCTCTCTCTACATGTGTGATTGTAGATCTAGGTTTTTTAGAGCTTGAAGATCCTTTGAAGACTAAGTTTCAAGATTGAGGAAAGTTGTTAAGTTGTCACGAAGTTGGCATCTTCACAAAAAGTCACCTATAGGCCATAATTCAAGCTTTCAGACTCAAAGATCTGGTAGGAGAGAAGCTACAATAGACCACTAGAGGATACGTGAGTTTCAACCAAACCCTAATATTGGGACTAAATCACCACCTTGGGCATATGAGTCCTAGTACAATACTTTTGCTAGTTTCAGAAGATCTAAATCAGTCACTTAGAGATTCTAGTTTCTGCCTAGAAACCCTAGTTTGGGACTAAATCACCTAGTCTGGTGTATCAATCCTAGTGAGCATAATATAGTAGATTTTCAAGTTTTTGGATCATGTTTTGATCACATCTTTCTTCTAGGTACCCCTATGCTCATTCTCAATTTATTGTCTTGATTTTTAGTTTCATTTCCTGGGTCATTTAGTTAAATTAGCACATTGCACCCATCTTCTTTCCAAGCCTTTTCTTGGTGGTGAACCCCTTTTTGTCTTCAATCACACCCCAAGGACATGCTATTACAGATCTCTTCTTCTAATTCCATCCTTATATTGAGATCCCTATGGTTTCCTTTAATGAAACATAAGTGAAATAGGTGGAGGATCCTTAATCCACCTTTAGTTCAATCTCCCAAAAGATAGAACACTATTTTCTAGGTTTCGTGTGTCACCATTAACCAATATGTTGAAGATATCATCATCTTATGCTAAATAGGCATTTAAAATATTTTCAATTTCAACTCCCCTGATTCAATACTTTCTTCTAGTTACCAGAGGATCCATCTACACTAGGAAGAGGTACAAATTCATTCTTTACTTCACTATATTCCTTCTACTTCCATATCTTGTTCATTTCCTTCTCTTGTTGATCAATTTCAATATTCTTTTGAGGAGCAGAAGATCTTGCATTCTTTTCCTTGTAAATCATTATAATGTGTCTTGGTTTATGGAAATCATAGTAGGTGATACTAGGTTGTGGAGCATAATCACTTCTTCTCACATTAGATCTATAATTAGTAGCTCTATGACCAACTTTGTTGAATGTGTAGTAGTAACCATAGAAGGAATGAGAATCCATTGCATTATTCTTACTCACAAAACTATTCCTCATTGCTTTACTTCTACATTCA
>VDFB02319595.1:0-25492 GCA_007258455.2 Sequoia sempervirens
GCACAACAGGTAGTAATAGATGAATTTTTTAAAATGACATATTTCATTCCTTGTAAGAAGAAAAATGATGTTGTGTATGTTGACTTATTTTTCAAGGAGATTGTGAGATTGTATGGATTACATATAAGCATAGTTTTGGACAGAGACACCAAATTCATTGGATACTTTTAGAGGACATTATGGACAAAGATGAAGATAGATTTGAAGTTTAGTTCAACATATCACCTATAGATAGATGGAAAAATAGCAGTGGTGAACATAAGTTTGGGTAACCTTTTGAGATCTGCTTGGTTGGAGATAAGGTAGGAAATTGGGACATAGTTTTACCACAAGTAGAATTTGCATACATTAATTCAATAAACTAGAGTACAGGGAAGAAACCATTTGAGATGATTATTGAAGAAAATCCTAAAGGATTTGCAGAGTTACTTGGGATATTAGTATAGGGAATAAAAGGAGCACAAAGGAAAAATATTTTGCAGCTTTCATGGAGACATTGTATAATCAGGTTCAGAAGCTTTAGGAAGACATGAACAATAAGTATAATGAGAAGGCAGATGAGCACCAAAGACATAATAAATTTATTGTTGGAGATGAAGTAATGGTATATTTGAGGAAGGAGAGATTTCCACTTGGGACATACAATAAGTTGAAGATGAAGAAGTTTGGACCATTTAAGATACTAAGGAAATTTGATTTTGGAAAAGCATATGAAGTGGAGTTACCAGAAACATTGGTTAAAACACCTATTTTCAATGTGGCTGAGGTGGAGGATTCATCATAGACTTCTCAGGCTAAGGTGGATTGTCTTGGTTTTTCCTCTTACCCCTGGAAAGTAAAGAACTTAGTTTTCTTCCAACCCTGTATGTGTCTAATGTAGGAGCATCCTTGGTTGTAAAGTAGTCCCATGCCAACCAAAAATGGTTCTTTTTCTTGCATTGCATTTAGTAGCAGTTTTAGTATTTCATTCCATATTTTACCACATCGTTGTTTATTAGCTCACAAAGTGTGATATAGCATCTACACACCAACACCTATCACATATCTAGATTTCACGCCATTTGTAGCTACTACTGAAAGTTATCGCTCTTAGAATTTCATTGTGTTTACTAGTCTAAGCATTTGGGGCCGAATTGGTCCAATTTCTTAGTACATACCTATTCTAGATCATGTGAAGCCTAATGGGACATCATACAAGCATCTTGGGTTCATTGGGACCTATATTGGAGATTTGTAAGTTGTTTCTTTATGTGTGGATTTATCTTTACATATTTTGAGGCTGAATTTCATATGTGTTCATTCATTAGGTTTATGAACCCTTATGGCCGACGTAGACCTTTTTTGGAGATTGAGAAACATCTTTATAAGCATTTGTAAGCATTTAGGAGAGATCAGTTATCAATTAGTTATTCATGGTTAGATAAATTTAATACATTTTCGCAATAACCTTTGGGGGCATGTAATAAGGCCTTCTGGCTAGTTGTATTGTTGAAATCCATTTTGGTTGGTGTATGAGCCCTAAATATTCAGCCGTAAGGAATATGTTGCATGTAAGATTATCAATTTAATAGAGTTTCATGTTCAAATATCAGTTTATAGTGTTATTTCTGTTGTGTTGACTCATGGTTGTATGGTTCAAAATGTTCCTTCTAGAACCCTTCTACCATGAGTATACTATGGTATTTTAGTCTTATTGTAATAGAGTGTGTCATGGTTTGTGGGATTTAAAGCAATGATAAATTCCCTAGTATTATCAATTGTCATAAATTTCACCACTAGTATTTTGATTTGTTGCATTAATGAGAATTTCTCTTGGAATAAATACATTTGTTACATTTTCTGTAATATTTGGATACCTCTTATAAAATGGTTGGAAGTCAAAATATAATTGGTCATGTTGACAAGTATAAGTAAATCCTCTTATTCAATAAGTTAATTACACTACCTTTTAAAAAAAAAATTAGTATACATTAATCTTTTGTGTAGTTGGGGCTATGTTTAGGGGATATATTCAATCAAATACATGGAGAATACCTGCATACACCTAGCTTGTGAGTTGGTGTATGTTGCCTCCTATATTTTAAATGTATTCTATAAAAGAATAGCACTTCATCATGTTTCCTCAGTTTTGATCTTAGAAGTTTGTTAAGAGAGCCTTAATTCTTTTAAAACTTGAGCTCATCTCATTTCAAACCCTTATATATATAATTTTAATTTATCTCAAAATTCCTTACAATAAATACCGTATGTTGGGACAAGTTTTTGTGTTTACATCAATCATTTTTTGGGATGGGGTTTTGAAGAACTATTAGTTGGGATTTCTTCGAGTTGATTTTTGTAGGAAGTTTTTGGTTTTTTTTGCCTCAATTTAAAATGGCCATTTGCAGATGCCAAACATAATTTAGTTTTAATTGGATCTTCTTTGAATTGATCCCCTATAGTCAATGTTTGATCATAATCACCTCAATTTCAATGGCCATTTGTAGACACTAGAAGTAAATTAGTAGGTGGGAAGGAATTGAGATGGGGGGGTGCTATTGTGATATGCTATTATGATCTATGCTTATTGTAAATTAAATAGTTTAATGAGGAAGTAAGTGACAAAATGTTGGAGGTGGAGTAGAAGTATAATGAGAAACAAAGATGTATGTTTTTGACTAAACATTTCTAATCACTTATTCACTTTAATATGGTATAAAATACATTTATCCTTGTTTAAATTTGTTCTTTTCATAAGTAAATAAAAATGAGCCATGAATTCTTCCTATATGCCTCAATTTTGTCATCTAACTAGAGGATTCTTCTTTTGTTATCTAATATAGATCTAGAGATCCAATCAATGTAGAAAAGATGAATTCTTTATTATTATATTTTTAACTAATAGATGATATTAAATATGTTTAAACCAATGAAATTATATTCCTTTCTTGAAATGTAACATATTTTAAGCTCATTTATGGTTTCTACTTCCAATTTTGACAGATTTCCAAGATTCCTTTTATCACACACTAAAGGCAACAATGAATATATATTTCAAATTTATTTATTTTTTCACTCTTCAACCACATGTATACTTTAACAGTGCTTTTTTTTTCGTTCTTTAATTTGTAATTGATTATCAAATGACTTCAAGTCATGGCTTGAATTTCTCAATTAATGTGGTAAAGAGGTAGTAGCAAACTTGTTCTTGGATGACCTGCGAAGAATTATAAGAAATGATCCTTGTGTGTTCCACCATTACCTTCTTGGGCTTGCGATTTCAATGTTCTACTTCATTGAATGGGTTGTAAGTTACATTCTCATCAATGTCTTTCATGTTTCTCTTTCCCACTAAGCAATTTCAATATGGACATCTACCTCATCTCTTGCCCAAATTTATGTTCCCTTTGTCATTGTTTGCTCACTTTCACTCTACTTCATTTTAGAACCAACCCTCCTTGGAGTTTATTTGCATCCTTTTTTTTATTATATGTTGTTTCATTTCATATAATTCCACAATATTCTCATTGTAAATATTTGATTTCTACCATTTTATTATGATAAATTTAATAAATGACACTTTAGTACCATATGAATATAATTTCAATGCAGCTGAAAAAATTGATTAGTAGAATGTATTGTGCTCAAAGAAGTTGTTTACAACATGTGAATAGAGGGAAAACTCATATGTGTTTATTTTGTAGGGCAGTTACCACTACAACTCAAAGAAATTGGTTACAACATTTGAATAGAGCTCAAACACATCTTTATTTATTCCATGGGGCAATTACTAAGTTACAACCATAAAATGTATCATGTTCAAAGAAATTGTTTACATCATGTGTATTTCCTCTATCCTTTTATAAAGACTTGTTCTCTCATGGAATGCAAATTGAGATACCCCTTAGTCCTTGGCTCTTAGTCAAAGAGGCTCAGCCCAAGAAGGCTTGTAGTCCTGTATCGGGTAGCAAAAAAGAATTTGTAGATGACCTCCATCAAAAAAAAGGAGAAAAGAGCACAAAGAAAAAAATCCCACCTACCTACACATTCAATGTGGATTGGATATTTATTTTGCATTGAATAAAAATGGTGTCCCCTATTCCACACACATGCATGTCATAGGTTTGCAATCTATGACAATAAAGAGTAATAAATTATTATCTGACCAGTGAACATAAGTGTTGTCTCTTTATATCTTTGCTTTTATTATCTCATTTGTCAATATGAATTTTTTTAAATTATTATCTAAATTGTGAGTAAACTGCTAGCCTAAAGTTTTTATGGAAAACAACAAGTATAAAAACCCTGTACACTTCCCAATTCCTCAACAAAACATTGCAATTACAAAACCACATCAACCATTGCATTCTTATTATATATAGAAGATAAACAAAGCATATAGTATGCTTCAAACCAAAAGATGGAAAATACGTAGCTACACACAGCCTAACCTAAGATAAAGGCAGCCAAAAAACTAGTTGCTTTTCAGCGCCCTTTTTCTTCCTCTTTGTGGTGTCCAGGAAGCTTTTCGTTGATCTTATCCATCAAACACTTCTTTTCGCCATGATCTTCAGCTTTTCCATGACCTTCATCTTCCTCTTTCTTTTCATGTCTTCTTGGAAGCTTTATATTGTCTTTCAATCCACCCTTCTTTTTCTTATTCTTATCCCCATTCTCATCTTCTTCCTCGTCGCTAGACTGATATTATAGAAAGTGGAAGATTAAATGGAATGTATGATCATTTTATGAAGAAAAATGAAAGTAATCTATCTTCAGTTACAGTAAATGGAATGTAAAACTTATAGAGCTCGAAGAAAAGTTGTTGATACGATGCAGCTTAACCATGTGGCCCCCTTCGTGTGTCTTCTCAGCTTTGCCATGGAACTTGTCCTCCTCAACCTGGCCATGAGTCACAGGCATAGGGTGAGCCTCCTCCACATGGCCATGAGACACAGGTGTAGGGTAAGCCTTGCCTACGTTTCCCTACTCATGTTCCTGTTCATGCTCCTGATGTGTCTCCTCTTCTTTCTTCTTCCCAAACAAGCCAAACAACCTGCGATCTTGATGCTCTGCTCGATTTAGTGGTGAGTCGGGTCAATATTCTGCTGATGCGTGGCTGCCATAAGTTGCTAAAATAAATCTCAACATCAAGCAAATAAGACGAGGGTGGGCCCACCAAAATAAAGGTATTTTCAGCAGTTTGCTTTAATTTCCTATCATAAATATCGCAACGGAAGGGTTTACATGCACTTTGGGCTCTATGGAACACGCTCTGAGCACTCTGGGTGGAATATGGGTAGAAAGTACTTGCTACCTATCCTTAAAGAGAAGGGAATGTCCTTTCCAAAGGCCATCAACTTTACTAAAAGGGCCTTACATTTTGTATAGACTCTTTCTTTTTCTATTTAAAAGGTTTAAGCAAAGGTAAATTCACTCGCTCAATGTGAATGCAAGGTTTGTTTTAATTGGAGCTTTTAATTTTATTGAATTTCAATGGTAACTAGATATAAAGTAAGATTTTTATTGTCCACACAATACATTTATTAGATTGGAGCTTTATTTTTGTTTAATGTGGAGGTAAATAGACACATAATTAGGCTTTTGTAGTCTAGACAATATACTCATTTAATTGGAGCTATATTTATGTTGAATGCAAAAGCAAATAGACATATAGTTATGATTTTGCAACCTAGACAATGCACTCATTTCATTGAAGCTCTATTCATGTCAAATGTGGAGACAAATAGACACATAGTTAGGCTCTTGCAACCTAAACAATTCACTCATTTAATTGGAGCTATTTTCTTAGCAATTGTGAAGGAATTTAATAAACACATAGTTAGGATTTTTAACATAGATAATACACTTGTTTAATCCAGGCTCTATTCTTGTTAAAAGTAAAAAAAATTTACAAAAGAACATGATTAGATTATTAGAAGTTTAATCCCACAGTTAGCTACCTAATTAGACCTGTCTTTTACTACATGATCAAGTAGCTTCAAGATTCAAGAGAGTTGTGATGTTGTTTTGCCTCCCAATGACTCCATTGAATCTTGATAAGTTTTTTCCTGCACCTAAATAGTTGTTTTGTCTAATTCATCTCCTAATTTCTTAGCTTGACTATCTCCCTAATCAACATAATAATGAACTAAGGTATTTGGGCCCATGGTGTGTGGTGGAGAAGGCATTGTAAGACTTTGATCTAGCTCCACATGCAAATCAATTCCAACATTTGCAACACCCTCTAACAACCAAGAGTGCCCCTCAAGTGGACTAGATAGGGAAAGAGAGATGTTTGCAATACTATTTTTCTCTCCCAAAACTATGTTGGTGGTGATTGGTAGTTTGTCAAACTTGAACATTTTGGTGGAATTTGGCGGTTTGTACATTTGAATGCTTCAAGTGGACTTTTCTTATTTGCAAGTTCTATTGTTCCATCTATATAATCACCCTCAATTTGTGGCAAACCATTGTTGGATAGACTGAGAATGTTCTTCGTAGCAAATGCTTCCTTAGGGGCAGAAAACTAAAATGTCTTACTAAGCCTCATGTCATTCAACAATGAATTTGGATTAAGAGGCCAAATACCTTTCCTCTTGAACCTAGTTGTTATGTTCCTAACAGTCAATGCCTTCTCAAAAGCAAGGTTGCCAAGTGTAGCCAATTCTTCCCTTCTTATCTAGAAATTTGGATGTCTAGTACTCCAATTTTTTCTTTCCCTTTTGAAATGTGATTTGAAATAGGAAAATACACTCACGGATCAAGTGGTTGCAACTTGTGTGATGTGTGGGTTGGTAGGGTAAGTAAGTCAATGCCTAGTTCTCTTGCTTTGGAAATGGTAGAAAATGCTATGTGGCTTCCATGACCATCAAATATGAGGTTTCTATGGTTGGGTGAGCAACCCCCATGTACTTGCAGGGAAAAATATTTTAGCCACCTCTCAAATATTTCTTTTGTCAACCATGCATGAGGCTGAACAACCATGCATGCTCCTGACCCATAATTGAGTATGTAGTTTTGGATGTCAATTTTGATATTAAACAAGTAAAAGCCTAGATTTTTTTTATCGAGAGCATTTACTCAAGCCAAAATTGTGATCCACTCCCAACTCTTTAGGATAATATATGCAACACTTTTTCTACCCTTTTTGGAAAGCACCTTCATTGCACCATTCTGTCTTAGCTTGCAACCCCGTCTCATCACAGTTCCAAATCTTTCGGGGTCCATAATTCTGAGTTGAATATTCCTTCTCCAATGTTTCATAGAATGAAGGTACAACTGTAGGCTTGAGATTGACAACACGAAATATATCTTGCCCTTGGGTTGTCCTCAAACATAGATCGAGATACCTTCTTTTGAACCCCATCCACTAAGACTTACCAAGAAGTTCATATTTGAAGGGATCAGGGCTTGATTGGAAAAATTTGTGACACTTCAGATTTTAGATTCATAATCTCCAAACCATGGCCAACAATAGCCATCTCCTTGCACCATTCCATGACCTTTTCCTCTTCACCATTGTTTAGGATTGTTGGGGGCCCTTTCCTTTTTGTAGTGGTAATACCACTTAGCCAATTCAACAATGTGGTTGTTGAAAGACCCTAATTTTTGGTTGTCCCTCTTGTTGACATGCCATCATCTTCAACATCTTTAATGACACATTCTATGTTAGTCATGGTACATTCCTACTGCACTACAACCTTTTTAGTTGTTATAGTTGGGTTTACTTGGACTATAGGTTCAGTTGGATACTCAACATGAATTACTATGCCATCATCATCGCTATGTGGTAGCGTCACACCTCTCTTGTGAGTAGGCACACTATAGGTTTTTGTTGTCACTTTATTCTTCCTCTACATTGAGACAACTGTAAGATTAGTAAACAACATACAATTATAACTCTTAGAATTAAATAAATGATACAAACTAAAACAAAAAATTTATACATGTAAGAGTGAGTGTAATTGAAGAAAAAACTAACCATGCATCTAATTGAGTTGATTGCAAATGATCAAGGGTATGTGTGCAATGAAACAACCAATGCATGATATACTACTATATCCCCAATTCTAATTCTTATAAACCCTTAGGTGATCATGTTAAATGAAACAAGCAATGCATGTTACACTACAATATCCCAATTCTAACTCTTATAAACCCTTGGGTAATCATGTTAAATGAAACAAGCAATGCATGTTATACTATCATATCCCCAATTTTAAGTCTTATAAACCCTTGGGTGATCATGTTAAACTCTTCCTGAAACAATATAATGATACAAATATATGTAAACTTGAAACATTAGTATGATACAAATATGATTATAACTTAAAAGAGTAGTATGATACAAATAAAAATTAAAATAGAATTATGATATAATTGGAAACAAAATTTTATTCCTAGAAAGGGTTTGAAATATTTCTATCATACTATTACTTCAAGTCATATACAAATTTCATAATGTTGTGTTAGAAATGGTTACCATACATATTCGAGTAATTGAAGAACAAACTAAGCATAAATCTAATCAAGTTGAATGTAAATGAAGAAGGGTATACGAAACTTATGTATCTGTCTATATATATATATATATATAATTACTTTGTTTCAAGTTATATACAAATTCCAAAAATGGTTATAAGAGAAGTAGGAGTTAGCCATTGTCACAAGTGGCTATAAGGGAGAGGGGTCAATATTTACACTCACTATAATTGAAGAAAAAAAAATGCATGTGTCTAATTAAATTGAATGTAAATGAAGAAGGCTATAGGAAACTTATGTATCTATGTATCTCTACAATATATATATATATATATATATATATATCAAAGTGTTGTATCGAAATGGGTTGGAAATATTTTTTTACCATACTATTCTTTGAAGGTATATAAATATCATAGTTAGTTATAAGAGAGAGTGGCCGATATTGGGTTGGGGTTGTATCGTGGGTATAGAGTATGAGAACAGTAACAAAGAACCCATAAACCAATATGATGTAAATGTAAATGTAAATGGACAAGGAATATGAAACAAATTTTTTGATTCATTTAAACATAAATGGACAAGGCATATGAACAACAAATTCATACATAAATGCATAAGTAATACCAAAGGAAGGTTTCAGGCATATCATAGAAGATGGAGGAAATTGCATCACTTTGGAGGAGCTCATTGTCAATCAAATGTCTCCAACACAAACTCATAAATTTCAAATTGTGAATAGGTAGCTTGCATTGTACAATTGAGGCCTCTTGTATAAATAAATAGGTTGATAGAATTAGAATTGGTACCTTTGCAAGTTGAGAAATTTGAATTGTGGAAGGGAATTTGATCTTAGATTAAAGGAATTAATGGTAAAAGTGATATAAAAGGGGTACATAGGAAATTTGGTTGGTGATTTGAAAGGGTGTTTAAATTTTTTTTAATTCTAATTAGTTTTAATATTTTGTTATGATTATTTTAATTTTATATTTATTTGTAAATAATACTTCAATAATTATGTGTGTTTTTGTAAAATTGTATTGCATAGTGAGCTTGAGAGTTAATTTTTGTCATTTTTGTAGGTAAATTCACAAAATATTGGTGTATATGGACATGGTGGAACCAGTAGTTTGTCAAAAAAAGATGTGAAATGGAATAGCTTTATTGTAATTTGTTAAAATATATTTACAACTCATTCAATTGAAAATGGCTTTTGTACATGTCAACTCACTTTTAATGCAATAAAGCATATATTTTTGATAATGGAAAGAAACAACAATTTCCTCACATAGTGGATGATGTATTTTCATAATTTTCCTTCATTATTAAATCCATCATGAATAATAATAAATGACAATGATTTTTTTCATCTAACATTCTTTTTCATCTAAACCATTGTTTGAGCTAGTTGGGATTTCATTCGTACAATCACACAACCTTCTTGTGTAACAATTGAAATCATTATTAATATTGTATTCTTCCATAAAAAAATTATAGTAACAATTATAATTCACCCTCATTAAAAAAGAACTAAATGTAATAGATTTATTCATCCAAAAAATATTTCTTATATGTGATCCACAATCTAATGTAAATATCTATATTTTTAAGAAATATTTAAAGAAAACTAATTTTTTAATAATTTAAATGATTTAAGAACAAAAGTAAAATAAAAGGCTAAGCATTATAAAAGAATATAAGTAACCATTAAAAAATGATTAAATAAATGAACAAAAAACAAATTCAATTGATATATTTTTTAAAATGGTTGTCAACTTTAAGAACACAAAACCATTTTAGTTGATATTTTTACTTTAACTATTTCTTTTAATTGATTTTTTTTAAACATACGCCTCAAAAATTATAATATATATATATATATATAGATAGAGTAGGTAATAAATTTTATATCAAATTATAAAAAATAATCATAATTATTAACATAAATAATAATAATAATATAAATATCAAATTTTACTATATGTTACCTTTTAAATAAGCTTATGAAACTATACTTCATAATATTTATATTGAATCTGCATATTCTTTAAAACTAAATTAATATTTATAAAAAATAAAATTGCATGATTATAGAAGTATAATTCTTCAGCTCTATTAAATGTTTGAAAAAAACCTAATAAAAATCTTCATTTTTTAGTATTGAAAATGCTTCATGATTTGACAAGTAATTGCATTGTCGGACATTTTTTTATGAGAACCATGACACCCATCTTTCATGCCACCCAATAAAAGCAAAGTAGTAACACAAATATACCAAAAGAAAATGTAGACATATTCTTTAAACATGAAGAAATGGAAATTTAATTGATGGATAACATTAAGAATCAAAATGAATGCCCCACAATTTATAGCACATACATGATGATACATAAGAAAAACTTAAATTTTATATAATAAAAGTATACATAAACCATATACTTACAAAACTAGAAATAGCTTGACCTCAATATTAGTAAGTAGGTCAGCATTATATTATAAGAAAATAATGCCTCTAAAATCTAGTGGAGGGGAAAGCTTATAAATTATCTTACAAACTTCTACCATGGCTACAAAAGGTAGTTATTTTTTGAATCCTTTCAAAAAGATAAATGATGATGTTATCCATCACCTAGAAGCATTTTCTACTCCAAGTTGTGGTAAATCACAACACTCCAATTATAATAGAAAACCCAACTACATAGCTCATTCCTAGGCTAACACCTCACCATAAATATCCTCCTCTTCTTCTTCATCAACATTTATCTCTGATGGAATGCTTGCAAGACAAGGTTTAACTTGTTGAAGGCTGCAACAGGTTGTATTGAGTTGGAGGCCACATAGGTCTAAACTCTATCAAAAGGACAATGCACCAAATGTGTAATTTTTTTCCCTTCTAGTTACTTTACTAAAAAATTATTGTGGGACATGTCCAGGTAACCCAAGAATGTGAGCAACTACAAATCCAAAGGGATAATTCCAGATAGTTGGTTGTGTTTGAGATCAAGAGACTCCAACTATAGCATTTTCCAAAACTCTCTGAGATTTCACCGCTAATATGGTTTCTTGAAATGTTGATAATTACTAAACCCACAAGCAATCCCATGTTTGGAGGAATTTCACCTGTTAAATTGTTATTTCATAAATCAATACATTTTACCAGTGCTAATGATCAAAATGAAGTGGAAGCTAACCTTGAAAATTATTGCTCTAAAAATCCAGAGTCTATAATTGACTTACCATCAGCGAACAAGGTTGAAATCCTACAAAGTGATTATGAGAAAGATTGGGATACAAAAGAGAATTGAAACCCCATATCCACTGGGGAATATTTCCTGCAAGACTACAGTTGGACAAATCCACATGGACAAGCTCATATTGAGTTATTAGGAATGTTGGAAACCTGCCATCCATGTTGCATGACCCTAAATCTAGCATTTCCAAAGAGAATTTAGGAATCCATGTTGGCTTGATCTTTATAGTTAAAAGATTATTGGAAATATCTACCTAAGCAAGTTGGGTGAGATTATCAAGGTGAGGCTCTGGAAAAACCCCACTTAGCCTATTGGAGTATAGGAAAAGCCTTCACAGTTTTAAAAGATTTGAAATTTTGAGAGGTATGGCACCTTCTAATTTTTTTGTTGCTTAGATCAAGCAATTCCAGAGATGATATTCAACCAATGGAAAGGTGGGCTTTACCCTTCAATTGATTGTGGCTTAGATCAAGGATTGTAAGGCAGTGAAGCTTAGTGTCAAGGTATGGAATGCTTCCCTTCAATTGATTGTTACTCAAAACAACATGTTGGATGTTCGAAAATGTCATCAACAGCATTGGGGGAATGCCACTATCCAACTGGTTGTCAAAAAAATCAATATAGGCCAAAGGAAAAGGTCTTCCCAAGGGAGTTCTATCCCCAAATGGAGGGATGTGCCCTCTTAACATATTATTAGAGAGACACAATTCTTTAAGCGATACTAGATTTTCCATTGTAATTGAGTTACTTTCAACATAATAGTATGAGAGATCTAAGAGCGTTAATGAGGAAATGTTGGCAACAAAATATAGAATACTTCTTTCCACTACTGTGTACCAAAGAAGAAGGGTCTGAAGGGGGGAAAAGTTTTGGAGTAGAATGCTTGAAAACTTCCCTTCTAGATCCAAGTTATCAGACAAGTCTGGTAGTTGCAATCTTAGAAGGTTTAGTAGGCAAAAGGGATGATACCATTGAATTCATTATAAGCAAGTTGGAGGTGGGTTAGATTGGTGAGGTTGGGAAGGGAATGAGGAATTTCCCCAAAGAGTGAACAAGAGGAAATTTGAAGAGAGGTTAGAGTGTACATGGTGGAGAGAGCATTGTCCAACTCATTGCTTTCCACTCCTGACATATCCACTTCATCCAAGATAAGCTCTCGTAAATATCTCATGTTTCTCATCCACTTCTACATGTCCATCATTCTCAATGAAATCCAATGGTAGAAAGAGAGATCCAAGTAGTGAAAAGAAGACATGTTCCCTAGCTCCGTAGGAATATCTCCACTAAACCCAGCCAATGATAAATTCAATTTACACAAAATCTTGAGTCTACCCAATCCAGGAGGGATGGGAACTTGAGAGAAATTATTGAAGCTGAGATCCAAGTGCTCCAACTGTTCTAGATTGAACAACAGGGAAAGAAAATCCTAAACTAAATTACTTAGAATCCTTTTGAGATTAGGGTGATCACCATAATCATAACGAGCATCCTCAGAAATGTACAGATCCAGATGAATGACATGAGTTGTGTGAGGATGGCATTGAATTCCTTTACACTCACAACAATTGAAACCATGCCATGAGTCTAGTATTTGGGAGAGATCATGAATCTCTTTCATGGCCTTGACAACATTAACTACCATTAATGTGGAAGAGAAGAACAAAGGATACAACTGCCTAAAACATTTTGATTACGTCCCACATGCACCATTTGTTGGCCTCTAATTGAATATATAAGGAATTCCTTGAAGTCGTCTCCAATTCTTTGTGTGAATGTGAGTGGAGAAGTTTTATGACATCTAAGAAAATAATGGAAAACTTGATAAATGTATGATGACTCAATAAGGTATTGCAACATATTGGATGGGAGTAAGAGCTATCGCATCTTCTAATGATTATAACATGTGCAGTATTTTAATTGTCTTTCTAGAATAAGGAGACTAAATGTGGAAGTAGAAGTACATCCATTATTTCATGAGAAACAACTTTCCAATTAAACCAAATTCAAAGCACACTAAAAGGTGAATAAATTAATCAAACCACATTGAAGGCGTTAATCTTTTGTGCAATGAACTTTCCCTTCACTAGCAATTACAAAACTCTTAACTATGTTCAAATTGACGGGAAGTTGGCAGTAATGGAAGAGGAGGAGGCAAAAAAGTAACTAAATTTTTTGACAACAAACCATTCCATCGCCTTGCATGTGAATTGGTATATATCAGGTATATATCCTTCACATGTTTATTTCCTTGTTGCATTCATTCAATCTCTGTATTTTGCACCATGACCTTTCCATTTCAAATGCTAGTTTGTTTGCATGTTTTCTAGGTTCATTGCAAGATATTATGTGAGTATCCAGGGAAGAAGATCACATTCCATATTCATTGTGCATTGCAGATTTGTGATTCAAACTTTAGACCTTCCTATTCTCTGTGTCTACTTTAACCCCAATGAATAGATGGAAGTAAGACCAGTGACATCTCTGGAAGTTGCATGGACATTAGTACAAAGGAAGCAACATCAAAATCACCATAAACTTAATTGTACACAGCCTTGGACAACCTTAGCAATTCAAAATTTTCTTTCCTTTGGATTTGTGGAAGTTATTGAGCATATTAAATTTGGTTTACTTTACTTTGTCAAATTTTTAAGTATTTAAGATAATCACATTATTTTAATTATTGAATTTCCTTTTCTTTCAAGATATCACACATGATCGATTAGAGTTTTGTAGCTCAACCAGTTTATTTTCAAAATATTGTTTATATAGATGATTTAAATTCAAGGCAACTCTAGAACTAATCCTTATTTCATATCTTCTTTATATTGTAGCAAAAATTCATTTTGTCTTTCAGATACTCTAGCCCTACCTAAGTTATTAAATATGGTTAAATCTCAAAGGGATCTCCAACCTCTCAAGAAGGATGTGTGTGAAGGTCATAATGGTGCAATGGAATATCATATAGTGACTATTGGAGGATTCTAACACCTAGTGAGAATTGGCATAAACATCAGGGCCAAGAAGAATTATTTAAATTATTTTTTCTGTAGAATTATGCAGTATTTTAAAATATAGTCTGACTATTTATAAATTGTTATCAAAACTAGTAGTATTAAAAATGTAATTACAATGGATTGTTAAACAAATTTTGAACGTCTCTCTATCAAAAGTCACAGGGAATTCAAAGATCATTTTGCAACAATTGTAACTGCTTCTTGCAATATTATAAATTAGGAATTTCCCATTGTAAAGGAGTAGGGCTGGATATAAAAAATTTCTAGTAGTTGTAGTGGAGAATCAATGCACACACTATGTAGCCAATGTCTCAAAAAAATACACTTTGTTTATCAATACTTTTTGTATAGTGATTGATTAATATGAATTAATTTAGTGAATATTCTTGTTATCTATGTTCTTTGAAGATTAATCATTCAAATTATTTATGTGCAAACTCATGGCTAAATATGAAACATGAACCTTTGAAATATTTTCTCTCAAAAGCTCACATCATTTTCTTTGACAGTATTTTCTGTCAAAAGCTCACATCATTTTCTTTGACAGTTATGCTCAAGTATTTTTTAGTAAATGCATAGATAGAGAATATACAATGGGGATTTTATGATATCTATATGTCAGACTAATTTTCATTTGTTTGGACTTTGATGTAGGGTAGCAGGCACTGCAATCTACAGAGAGGGAAATTATCATTTGAGTAGAAAGGTGGTGTTGGAATGCTTTGGAAAATTCCATCTAAGCTAGGGTTAGGTCAAAAGGATCTGCAAACCCTAGAAGACTATAATAGGAGTCTTATTTTTAGGTAAGTCTTTTATGTGATTCTTGGATGCAGTTGCATCATAGGTCATTTTAGGGTTTTTAAAACCAATTTCCCTACCTTCTTTTTCTTAGTGAATTTAAACCAAGCAAGAATATATGCACATGTAGGAGAAACCTACATACACGATTATGGGTGTACACATATGGACATAATCACATGATGGTAGGTGAATTTATGAGCCTGTGATTGTACATATGTATGCATATACACATACGCGTATTGATGCATACAGGCCTAAGTGTGTGCATCAATGAATATTCAGTTTAATTATCCCCTTCTTGATAGGAAACCTAATTTTTGGCACCTTAACTCATTGGTATGGTATTATCACCAATTAAGAGTGAAATTATGCCAGATGGCATATATATATATATTAACATTATTACTCTTCTTCAGGAAAGGTATATCCATGATGCATGACATTGCCTTGAGGTATTAACTAAATAATTTTATACCTCTCTTAAGGTTTGGAAGACCAATCTTTAATTTATAAATATTTAATTTGATATTATTTTTCAAAAGTGAATATTTTATTAAATTTAAAGAAGGAAGTTATAATGTTTTAGCACCAAATTTTGTTGAGGTAAAGATTCAAATATTAAATATGTAATTTTAACCCGCTCATTTAAATAGAGGATGCAAGGC
The DNA here is from genome assembly GCA_007258455.2 of Sequoia sempervirens. NCBI lineage: Eukaryota > Viridiplantae > Streptophyta > Pinopsida > Cupressales > Cupressaceae > Sequoia > Sequoia sempervirens. The sequence goes on from VDFB02319595.1 coordinate 16,192, forward strand.
CATCTTGAGTTGGCGAGATAAGTTACATCCTTATTAAATTGTAAATTAAACCATATTGCCATAATTTTGGATGTAGGCTAAAATATTTCTTAGTGGTTCCTTTTTTTAAGCCACAAAAGTGGTGTAGCATCTAAGAAAATTTTGTTGGCTATATATCCACCACCTTGAACCTTTTTTTTCATTGATACTTTATCATGCTCAACTTTATTAAGGAGGGAGCTAGACAAAATTGAGGAGGTGGTTATCTTAACCACCTAATGTTCAATCAACCTCCTTTAGTTGGAGAAAAATTCTCATTCAACAAATACATTTATGGCTAGGAAGGGAGGGGAGGATTCATTGCTTTTGGAGAGGATTCAATGGTTTTGGATTGTAAGGAGGAAGCTATCAATATTGAAATTAGGAGAGCTATTTGGAGCTCGAATTGCTTTTAAAAAGAAAAGGAAAAGACATGAATACAATAGGAGGTAGGCTGAGTTGAAGAAATACTAGGAGTTCTTGTCTCCAGTTGCTCATTTTTAGACTTATCAAGTTCTAGAATTTTATACAGGCACGTATTGCTCTTGAGTAACTTATTCTATGAGATATCAATGCTTTCTTGATACAAGATAATCCTATGAGAAAGTGCAACATGTGTGCCATTCTTTTAAGCAAATATCACTATTTCTTGTTTACAATTTGAACTCTACAACATGGTTAGAGTGAGTTGTAGTAGAAAGTTCATTGTTTATGTCTTGATTGACAAAAATCCCTAGCGACAATTCTTGGTGCCTTAATGGTTATTCTAGAAAGAGATTTTAGGATGAGTTTGTAGCATGCTTTAGTTTTCTTTTGTTCTTTTCTAACTTGAAATGAAAATAAAATCAAGAAGGTTAGCATGAAGTTTAACCAAGAACAATGATATTATAAAAGAAGATAAGAGTCTAAATATTGGAATGTGCATGTAAATGTTTAATAATGAATGAAAGAGATTTCAATTAAAAAAAGAAAGAACTATTTACTGCTTTATGTAAAAATAAATTCCCGGTTATGTTTGCATACTACTAGGTATCTTGTTGTGCATGTCATCTAGATGGTCAGAATGTGTTAGGTTCAATGTCAACACCAAATTATCTAAGGGGTTGAAAGGTTTTTGTTTTTCCTTCTTGTTTTACAAACACTATTATTTTCTCTATTGGGGGTGTATGTTCTAAGTTGAAATTGTTAGCCATGGAAGTTAGAAGGATTTCTTAAAACCCTAGTTTAAATTATAATGATCACATGTTGTAGGTAGCCAAGAGGAGTGTGTCTTATTTGAAAAAAATTAACTAGGTTAAGAGAGTTTTCCCTAGGATAGGTGCCCTTGGTAAGAGTAAAGGGCAGAGAGAAAGTCTCTCAAAATCCCTAGATTAGAAGAGTTTTCCAAGTTGACTAGGGTGGGTGAGTCTTTACAGTAGTACAAAACTATGGCCATAGAAGGTGTAGGTGCCATTGACTATACTTTAGTACTCATAGTGACATAGATACCTAAGTAACTAGAGTTGCTAGCTTAGTAGGAAGGTATCTTTAGTAGAGTGGCAGAGTTAGATAGGTAGGGTTTACCACCAGAGCTTAGATGGCATTTCTTGAGGGTTTCAAACATTTCCTTGTAAATCTTGGAAGAGACAAGACTAGATGAGGACTTATAATCTCTTATCCTTGTAACTCTTGATTATCTAGTACTTGAATATATGAATTCAATTAAAGTTTCGTGTTGTTTAAGTAGAATACTAGCTTACTTGTTATTATGGTAGCAATGGTTGCATTTACTATGATGTTATTCAATGATGTTTTAAAAAAAAATTCTCTAGTTGAGTGAGAAGTCCTTATTGTTTTTATGTTCCAAGTAATGTGGTTGTTACATCAAGGATACAATTCAAAGGACAATTTAGTAGTAAAAAAAATCCATTAAAGAAAATTAAAGATAGTAGGTTTCCACAATGCATATCATAGATTTGTATTGCTTCTATATTTGATTGTGTAAGGATTTTTTAGCATCAACATTTCGAATCATACTCCATGATCCATCATCAAGATGAAAGAGGGCAAGCGGAGAAAAATGATGGATCACGGATCACGAAGTGTGATTCAAAACATTAATGCTAAAAAATCCTTACACAATCCAATCTAGAAGCAATACAAATACATTAAAGAAAAATTAAATATAAATTAGAAAGAATTGAAAATATTTACCATAGATCAACTAAAATATCAAATAAATAAATAAAAAATGAAAGATAAATAAAAAAATATGAAATGAAACTTTTTTCCATCACAAAAAAATTCAAATGAAAATCAGAAATAAAAATCAATGATAAATCACAAAGAAAAATCAAAATCAAAATAAAAGAAATTTAATAAAAAAAATCAAAATTGAAATCATAGATATTTGAGCAAAAAAAATTAAAAAGAAAAATCAAATAAAAATCTCAAATAAAAAGAAAAATCAAAATCAAAGAGGTATCATTCAAAAAATCAAAATGAAAGGAATGAATAAATTATATATAATTAAATTAAAAAGTCATATTAAATTTAATAATTGAGTATTCAACTTTATATTAAAAAATTTTCATAAGATGAATCTAAATTTTGCATATAATTTTTTGAGTATTGATTAATAAAATTTTAGTGCTTTCTTTTCTACATTTAATTAATTGATGAATGCTACTTATTGTTTAATTATTCTAATAGTTTGCGAGAAAACTGAATCTTAACTTTTATTATAATGACTAGTCTACAAGAGCAAAATAATTAATATACTTACAAAAATAATTTTAGTAGATCCTTGTGAATCATTAAGAAAATACTTGTTTTTCATTTCGTTAGACAACTCTAACTGTGTTCCTGAATAGAACTAAAAGATTCTAATACATTGATTAAAATGAAAATTGAAAACATGAGAAAAGAAATACCCAACAAAGTAGGACCTCCAAATACTACTAGAATAAGAGGAGGATAGGTTTGAAATTTGAATTACAATTTAAATTTGTTTAGATTGTATAATTTGATTTATATTTATATATAATCATATAGTACATTAAATGATTAATAAATTATAAATATATTATAGCAGATTATAATATATTATTTAAAAGGAAAATATAATTGAAACAGATTATTATTTTAAAAATATATTGGAATTAAAAATATTATTAATTGTGATTTTTTTAAAAAAAATGTTTTTAAACTTTACAGTGTAAAATTATTTTGAACATATTTTAATTTTATATATATCAATCTACAAATTTGTCTTTAATTGTACTAGTGAATTTAATATATTTACTTCATGCATAATTTTTAGAGGTAATTATTGTTTCATAATTCTACTTTCTTTTTTTTCAATGTTACAATTTTATGGTTATAGAGAAATAATACGAAAGAACTACATTACAACTTGTATATAATGTAAATACTTATTATTTTTAACTCTAGTTTTTAAATGTGATTTGTTGTAATTTTTTATACTTTAAATATTGAAGGAATAGGCTAAGTGCATCAAGTTATGACGCAAAAATGGTTTTTAAGATGCTATTTTTTTTCTTTCTAAAATTAGCAAAGTCTAATGTTCATAGAAAATGAAGATAGTTACACTCAAAATTTGAAGATTCAAACAACAAGTGATCTAAATCTACTTTCTAAGGCTTTGATTTTTTTGAAAATAATGAAGATTAAGGGTTTCAAGAAGGGGGGCCACCAACAATGGTCATGTTTCTATAAAAAAACAGCATAGCGTCTTTTGTGGCTTCCCTAGAATGTTAACCTTTTTAAAAAAAATAAAAAATCTGAATATATAATATTTTACAAATTTTCAAAGTGGACACATCTTGAAAAGCTAAAATTTGAGTGTGCTCCCCACTATTTTTTTTTTAAATCAATTTTTTTATCAAGTGTAGAATGAAGTCTAGTTTATAAAAATGTAATTTCTTTCAAAATTTGATGAACGGGTAAAAATGTATACCAAAACTAGGACATGTTGACTTTTGGCAAAAAAATGAAGGCACTAATAGGAGAATTTATATAGGTAAGATAGACCCTAGCATCATCACGGTCTTTATATAAATGTGCATTGAAAGACCTACAAGCCTGATGGTTAAGACAAACAAAAAAGTTTAAAATTATGTTACACTTTTAAAAAATCACATCCAATTATGGGATTTAGTTTTTCTATAAGTTTTAAATTCTAAATCACTCGAAGGGTCGGAATTCTTATGTAATTTTTTGCAATCACAAACAAATACAATCTCGGTGTGGAGTTTGTCTACTGATTTTGCTGGAGTTAATTTATTTATGTAAGGATTATGCCTATATTGCATGCATTTAGATCTAGTGCTATGGTGGTGGAATGAGTATTATGTTTTAATTACAATTTTGAAATTGATGAGATCTAGTCTACATTTGTAGAATTAAGTAGGGTTTCATCCCAAATCTGCATGTGATTGACAGTGTTCTGGTTGAATGAAATTCAAAAATCTTATGCATTTTTGCTTCCTTCAAAGATTGACTTCTATTAATAGTGAATGTGTGAATGCTATTTTTGTTACTAGTTGTTTGAAAGATCTTGTTTAAACCTACAAAGATGATTGATAGAATCCTTGTTACCCTACTTTTTTTTTTCATTTTATATTATAAATGTTTCATACTTTGTATGAAAGAGCAATAAACTAATTTTTTCAATATGCTATTTTATGAAATTCAATCTATAATTTTGAGTTATTGAAATTACCTATGCAAATGCATATAAATTTCTAGTTATCTAACTTCCAAATTCCCTTGTGGAGTTACATTGATCTTAGAATTGTGCTATCCACAATGCAAAAGGAACCTTGGAGTAGTTCTCACTACTTTTCAAGAGAGGAAATAAACCTTTGTTTCCTAGCACATTGCGAGTGAGCAAAACTACCCTCAATAGGTAGCAGCAAGTGATGGGAGGCAATGGAGTTCTACCTAGAAATGGTGGTGTTGGGCTACTAACTCACAACTTCAATGACCCATGGATACCATTTATGCTATGGAGTGTTAGGGAAAAAAAAGAAGCATAGATGATAGAGGTTGTGATAAACATCGTCATCCTCAAGGAATTAATAGGGGTCTATAACTTAGCGGCCAGAGTGGCGGTCTTGGAAAAAATCATAAATAAACTCCTTAATTGGACTAATCAGTTTCTTTCCATGGTGGGAAGGATCCAGGTTGCTAACAAAAAATTCTTCTAGCTAGCCATGTCTACATTTCCTCTTGTTGGCTACCTTCCAAATCATGTTACAATCAACTCACCTAGGTCATTAGAAATTTCTTGTGGGCTAAGTGGGGAAACAAGAAAGGGTTTCCTACTACTTCATGGGTTCACTGCATTCAACCAAAGGACAATGGAGGTTTGGGAATTATTGACCCCTTCTCTCAAGGTATTTTCCTCAAAACAAAATGGATTATTTGAGCCCTTGATGGAGACGTGCCTTGGAAACATTTGGTTTGTCATTGTCTCCAAACTGCTACAGCTGGAAATGCATGGGATTCTATCAATTGGATGGATAAGCTCTTGCTTTCCCCCTACTTCAAGATGCATGTTTCTACTCCCTTCAACTCCATTTGGAAGACTTGGAAGATTACTTCTAAAAAATTAGTTTGGTATGATCAATCCTTGAGGCATGGATTAAGTTTTTCTTTTTCATCCATCTTGTGCAATCGCTTGGTCCAGCTTAACAATCTTCCACTTGTTGCCAATAGACCCGTTAAGGGTAAATTGTTGTTCAAAAAAGGCATTCAAACCTTCCATGATTTATGGGATCTGGTGAGCTTTAATTGGAAAGCATGGCATTCCATTCATTGTCAATTCCAATTCTCTCCTGCCTATAGGTCGTTGATTTTGCAAATCCATTGGATTAGCTTGTCTCCCCTAAGCTTATAACCTACTGTCCACTCCTTGCCATGACAATTTTCTATCTGTCTGGAAATGGCTAGGAAACCAAAACTTTTGTGCTTTCCCTCTTAAACTCATCTATAAATAACTCTTACCCTCCATTTTCCTATCTTCTCATCTCAACCTTAAATGGCATTGCAAGTTCTCCTAGTCTAAGTGGAACAAGCTATGTGCTCATATTTGGAACTCTAAAGCTGATGCCCAAGCTCAATTAATAGCCTAGAAAATTCTTCATGTCAAATTACTGATTGGTGAACGCCTTTCCTTCATATCCCCATCCTTAACTTTCCCTTTTTGTGCTAAAAAAGAGACAATTAAACATGTTTTCTGGTCTTGTCCTCATGGTCAACGTCTTTGGAAGCATCTCTTCTCTAATCTTCTAGCTCTTTGTCCTAAGTTGTGTTCTTGGAAAGCAGCACTTCTTGGCCTCTCTTCGCAACATAATGTTGTGATTCAAACCTTCATGCACATTTTCTTAAAGCACATGTAGAAATTTCGTTATTTTGCAACCTTCTCTCTTACGTTCTATACCCTTCAATTGGAAAGCTTGATGATTTGCACAAGCCTCTCTCTTCATCTCACCCTCTTGCACTCCATCACCCACAACAATCAGGATCTCAAGTCCCTTTTGAGTGTTCTCCAATTGTAGTTCAATATGTTTGAGGAAAAAACTTTTGGTCTTGGATGCAGCTCGAGGGTCCTTGTTAGATCTGGAGATTAACAACCTTCTTGCAAGAGTTGGTGGCACTGGCTGCTATGGTGGGTGGTACTGGAGTAGGTGTTGTCCTCATCCTTGCTTTCCACATCATTTGCTATGACAAAGATTGGAAATACTGACAGTGTTGCTTTGAAGATTCAACTACTGTACACTTTCTTGGAGGTGGTGAATTGTGTTGTCCACAGTTTGTTGAGAGATTTATTTTCAGCTGATAATTTTCTTACAGGTTACTACTGATTGAAGGCTGCTGTTGTGTTTTCCTGTTGAGGTTGATGGCTGAAAATACACATGAAATCTATCACAACTGTAAATTAAAAAGGGGGCTGCTGAGTACAAGGGCTATGAGAGTTATGCACTATGGCCGAGTCTTTCTTCATCTCATTGTTGCATGTATATGGGCTGATTGTTCTCATGCTTGAGGTTATGTTTCTTCATGGTTAGGGTTTTGTTGTACTGTTGGTTAATAGGAGGTAGTATCCTATTTCTTTGTAATTTTTACTTGTAATTTTTCTTTGTTAATAAAGCTTTTATTCCAATTTTAAAAAAGAAATAAAATGCATCCCGTCTCCTCCAAAACCACATTGATTTTACAAAGCTTTTTATTTCAGTTGATTGACTTTTATTATACTACTGGTTTTAACTTATTTGTCAATTTATAATGATTATGTACTGAAACTCTGCAAATACAGTGGGCACGTAAAGTAAGCTGCCAGACCAAAGTCTTTATGGAAAAATGCGGGTATAAAAACCCTGTGCACTTCCCAATTCCTCAACAACACATTGCAATATAAAAACACATCAACCCTTGCATTCTTATTAAATATAGAAGATAAACACAACACACATACAATCCACAGTATGCTTCAAACCAAAAGGTGGTAAATACGCGTAGCTACACACAACTTAACATATAATAAAACCAGCCAAAAAACAGTTGCTGTTCAACGCCCTTTTTCTTCCTCTTAAGGGTATCCAGGAAGCTTCTCTTTGATCTTATCCATCAAACCCTCTTTGTGGTGTCCAGGAAGCTTCTCCTTAATCTTATCCATCAAACCCTCTTTGTGGTGTCCAGGAAGCTTCTCCTTGATCTTGTCTTTGAATCCACCCTTCGTGTAAACACATTCATTTCATCAGATCCAAATGAACAAACTACTGACATTACAGAAAGTGGAAGATCAAATGGAATGCATGAAGAACAAAAACTTACAGAGGTGTTGGTGTGATGCAGCTTAACCATTTCGTGTGTCTTCTTCTCAGCTTCGCCATGGAACTTGCCCTCCTCCACGTGACAATGAGACACAGGCGTAGGGTGAGCCTCGCCTACGTGTCTCTACTCATGCTTCTGATGTGTCTCTTCTTCTTTCTTCGTCCCAAACAGCCCACGATTTTGATGCTCTGCTACATTTTCCTCCGCCATTGCAAGAAAAAGGAGTTGACAGTAAATAGAAAACCAGCAAAGGAAAAAAAACTTGACAGCAAAGAGAAATAGTTTTGAGTAGCTGAGAAGGTTGGTCGGGAGCGAATGCGAATTTATAGGATTTCGTGGTGCCGGCGGATCCATTTTTCACTGACGCGTGGCGTTCATAGCCTACAAGGATGAGATGTTAGTTGGAATAATTCCTAAAATTATGTAGGATGAAATATCTAAGATTTGTAGAAGTGACAATGTTGTAACTTTTGAGGGTATTGTGCCATGAAATCTATTTGACCTCAAGATCAAAATCTTAAGATTTTCAAGTTTTCCTATCCAATTTGGAATGACCCTTCTCATGTTTTTGTTGCTCAAATTTAGTATCTCCAATTGCTTATAGTTTGCAAGAGAGGATGGGATGTACAAATTCAGTTCATTTCTACCAAATTTTAAAGTCTAAAGAGAAAGCATGTCTCCAAACTATTGTGGAAACTTTCTCTCCAAAGAATTGTTCTCTAAGTTCAACATCTTAGTAGAAGATAAATTTTTGAAACTGGCAGGAATGTTACTTGTAAGTTTGTTATTTGAGAGATACACAACCTTTATTTGGCATATAGAAGGTGGAATACTACCATTGAGATAATTTCAAGAGAGAGAGATATATATTCAAGATGATGATCACCAATTTCTTCTAGAATGAATCCACTGAGTTGATTCTTTGACACACCCAACACTAATAGGCAATTAGAATGAAGCGAACGCTAACCTTGTAAATTATTGCTATGCAAATCTAGAGTCTGTAATTGACTTCCCATCAATGAATGAGGTAGAACTACTACAAAGTGATTATGAGAAAGATTGAGATACAAAAGAGAATTGACACCCCATATCCATTGGGGAATATTTCCTACAAGACTGTAGTTGAAAAAATCCACATTGACAAGCTCATATTGAGTTATTAGGAATGTTGGAAACCTGATGTCCATGTTGCATTACCCTAAATCCATTGTTGCCAAAGAGAATTTAGGAATTCATGTCGACCTGATCTTTACAGTTAAAATATTATCAGAAATATCTACCTGGGAAAGTTGGCTGAGATTATCAAGGTGAGACTTTGAAGAAACCCCACTTAACATATTAGAGTATAGGAAAAGCCTCCAAAGTTTAGAAAGATTTGAAATGTTGAGATGGATAACACCTTCTAATTTTTTTGTTGCTTAGATCAAGCAATTCTAGAGAT
>VDFB02319597.1:0-12536 GCA_007258455.2 Sequoia sempervirens
TCTTGAAGTTGTACCCCACACCTAGGCTTGATGACTTCAAGTTGTTTTAAAGAAGGGGACATAAAGGGGTCAAGTGAGCATTTAATTATTTAATAAATGCTTTATTGTTGCAATATGAAATGGATGCCTAAAGGGGAAGTTGAATGATATTTTATTATTTCAAAGAGTAAAAGGCAAAAAGGTGGCGTCCTTTTTGGAAGTTGAAGTGATTCAACTTCTTGGAATTTGAAGAGTTCTTGTTGCTTCATTTGCCAACAAAAGCTTATATATTGCTGTTGTTTGAAGAGCTGATTATCCAATGTTTATGCTAATGTTATGTTGTCAAAATGACAACTTGTTTAATACTTCGAGGGATGCTTACCTCCTAGTTCCAATCCAATTTCGTGTTTGAAAGACAACACCTAGTTGGTCTTATTGCTGCTTCTCAATCAGACTAGCAGATTGTGCTTCAAAGTTGGTGAATTTTGGTGAGAATTTCAGTTTTAATGTTGCTGATGTATACACAGCTGAAGGTGTTTTTCATTTACAGCTTTTGATGTGAATTTATTTTGGTTATGGGTATTTGATCCTTGCAATTCTATGCTAATGGCGATCATATTTGGAGAATTTCAGAATTTAATTCCAAGTATTTGATTTTTAGCAAGAGAAATCGCCCCTCTTGAGGGCCGTACCATCTTGAGAGTGCTTTGGGATTCGTGCAAAATAATATCATGAGTTTTGATGCAGTTTTGTGGTTTGAGTTTGGGCGCCTATCCTCCAAAGAGACTTTGCATTTCGTTTCATTCAATTCAGAGGTATATTGAAGGAGTTGTGATCATTTTTATGAGTTTGCTGTTTGCTGATAGACATTTCCAGATTGCAGATTTTTATATCAGACTTGTTAGTTTTTGATATAATGCTGGTTTGAGCTTCAATTCTTCATCTTATATCATTGTAAATGTTAGAGGAAGTGATACTCTAACTGTTTAATGTTCTTGGAAGATTATCTATTCTATTTGCAGCTGTTCTTATTCTTTGTAAAGCTAGTTAGTAGTACTAACAGCTCTTCCTTTACTTGCTGCAATTTTATATCTGTTTTACACTCCCACAATTGAGTGGTTGAGTTTTAGAATAAACTTATATCTTGTTTGTAATTTCCCCCCACGTTATAAGTGGTTGTGTGGACAGTATTCCCCCCACGTTAATAAGTGGAAGAGTGGATTTAAAGGCTGGCTTGCTGCCTAATAATTGTTGTAAACTCACCCACTGAATAAGTGGAGTATTCCCACCACTCTGTGGATGCCCGCCGCAGCGGATGAATTGTTTTAATTGTAATCTTTTCCCCCCACTGTTTGGTGGTAGTGAGGAAATGCTTTTCATGGCTGGTTATCCGCCTATCAGTTTCTAGTTTTCAAATTCAACACTCCGTCATATGTTAGCACCTCGCCCTCAGTGGGATCTTGAGTGCACATTCTTGACGTTGAGTAGTTTTCATTTCAAGTTCAGATTTCTATTTGGAGCTAACGCTAACCGAGTTGATTAAGTGTTGGTTATGTGTGTTAATTCATCAAAAAAAAAATTGGTTAGCATATTTCACATTTCTATCTCACTTTATTTTAGTTCTATTGCATTCTACTACTTTATTGCATTTTATAAATTCTTAGCAATTAGATAGCTAGCAGAAATTTAGGAATTTTTTGTGATAAACTCATTCTCTGGTCCATACAAGATGCCAACATGTCACACTATCATCAACATTCTACGATAATGTCTTTTGGCCAAGAGGTTTTCAGTTTGTCTAGAAATCTTTGTGACCTACTCTTTCAAATTTTGAAACTCTCATTTTTTTGTTCTTGAGGTAGTTTAGGGAAGTTCGCCCCATGAAACTCTCTCAATGAAGAGAACTCATGAGTAATGAATCCCCCTCTTCTATAGTTTCCAACCAAGCAACTAACGTCATACAAAATAATCAAGGACAGGGACCCCCAAGACAACCAAGGAAATAACCACTGAGACAATACATTCCTTTACTAGAACTAATTGAATTTATCCTCAAGAAGCTAGTACAATCAAATGTCATATATCTCCCAAAACCCAAACAATACGACCCAAGATAGTTCAAACCTTCTTGGTGGGATGATTTTCTTAATACCACTGCACCAAAGGGCATAAGACCTCGTCATGCCATTATTTGAAGAATATGATTCAAGACTTAATTGAAAATGGTAACATAGAGGTTGAGGGACAACACAAAAATTCCAATAAAGATCATACACTTTTCAAGAATCTATTGCAATACCATGGAAAAGCCTTGAGTTCAGGTCAAAAGACAAACAACCATGCCAATTATACCAATGCCTCTTTTGACTACAAAATTATCAACTACATCCAAGATATTGTTCATCATGTTAACACAATCACCATTAAGAAGCAACCTAAAATTGTTGTTACTACCTGTAGAGCTAAGGTTACCATATCTGGTCCTCCTATAAAGCAACCACAATCCAAAATTCAATATAACCTTGTTGAACAATTGGGAAAGACACCTACATAGATTTCCATCCTTGAGCTTCTACACATATCACCTGAACACAAAATTATCCTTGATAAGGCTCTAAAAGAAACCTCTATCCCTACAAACTTGGACATCAACCGATTTGAAGCCATGGTTGGATATTTTTGTAATTCCCACCATGTCTCTTTTTCTGAAAAAGATTATTCTACATCCAAGTCAAACCATAATGACCCATTACACCTTGAGGTTTTCATCAACAAACACAAGGTCAAATGAGTCCTAGTAGATGGTGGAGCTAGATTGAACATTTGCACTTTAAAATTGGTAAAGGCATTGGGCCTCTCTAAAACATGTGTAGATACAACTAAAAGTATTGTCATCAAAGCCTATGATGAAAAAGAATGTTCTTCTAAGGGTTTTATCACACTACCTATCAAGGTTGGACCTATAGTACTAGATACCACATTCCAATTCCTTGTATAGTCATAAAATTGCACCCTTTGCAATTTCACATACACTATTGTATCCGGTTTAGTGTCCACTCCCTTAGCATCTTGAGTAGGCTCATTTTAGCCCATACATCAGCCTTTTTTCCTTCTCAAGATGCTTAGCACCCCTTTTTAGCAGCTACCCTTCATGCACAAACTATACATTAAACTTGGTGCTTTTCTCATTCGTGTTGTTCTATAGCATGATGTGTTTGGACACTAGTGTTCTGTGTGGATGTCTGTGCACTGTGCTAGTGTTGTACAACATTTCAACACTCAAACACCTATCTCTGAGCATGTTTTCCACTTGTCCTCACCTTTTTTCAGTGATAATGGCCTGGGATGCCTTATAATAGTTGAAGAAGCTTCTTTTCCCTCCTTTTAAGTCATCCTATAAATCCATTTGGTCTTCTAACTTTTTCCTTTGCTCTAACTCTCTTCTACTTCTAGATTCTTCTACTTGGCTTTTCTCTCAAGCATTCTACCATCTTTCTATCTTGCTTGCACAACTCCATATATCTTGTCACAATAGCTTCATGCTCTCTTAGCACCTCCCTTTGCAACACTCTCAAGCTTTCTTAGCCACACTCTTTGTATCCCTCTTGGATCTCACATCTATCTCCCTTGTCTTATGCTTGTGAGAATCTTGGGATTCTTAAAATCCTAGATACCTATTGCATCTCTATATTGTGATATGGGTTCTCCTCCTTGAGCGGGGATTTCTTTTATCACCTCTTTTGTGATACGGGTTCTCCTTGAGCAGGGTCTTCTTTTATCACTCATACTTGGTGGTGCAGGTTCTACTCTTGAGTGGTTTTTTCTTTCACCACACACTTTTTCCATTTTGGTTACACTCTCTCATTCTATCTAGCTGTCTATGGAAGTGGGAACACCAAAATGGGAGTTTGACTGAGGAAAACCCCTATAAAACCCCAAATTTCTCTCTAGATCTTACAAACATAGGTATTAAAGACATTCACATGTTGGAGACTTCATCACTTACGTGGTTGTAAGTACTTCCTTTCTTCTCCTTGTCTTTATCACTTATTCTTTACTTTACCTCAGTTCTATTACATTATGTTATTTTCCTATGCTTTAGAAGTTTTCACCAATTAGATTAGAAGTAGTCATTTAGCCGTTCTCTATGATATTCTTGCTTTCTAGTCCATACGAGATGCCAACGTGCCTTTGGGATGCCATCACTTCACATTTTTGTTTGTTTCCCACACTATCATCCTTTGGTCGAGAGGTTGTCATTTTTTCCAAAGAATATTTGTGACCTGCTCTTTCAGATTATAGAACTCTCACCACTGTTCCTTGAGGTAGTTTTGGGCAGTTCACCCCGTGAGGCTCTTTGAATGAAGAGAAATCATGAGTAGAAAATCCACCTTCTCTACAATCATAAATCTTAAACTACCATAAAACCTAATCCTTGGATGACCATGGATCCACAACATGAAAGCCATCCCATTGACATACCATCAATGTCTGAAGTTTCCTTATAATGACACAAAAATCACAATCATTGGAAATCCTAATTGCTTTTCATATTGCACCAATTTGAGGGGGGTCCCTGAGCACCAAGTTCCTATAATCCATGAAGCTACAGTGTCCACTCCATCTAATTATATTGATCCATCCACTTTGACTAAATTCCCCATGTTCACCATTCCATCTGTCGATCCCAAGATTCATATCTAGGACAAGGGGTGTGGGGAGTATCATATGAACACTTCTTATTGCATAACTAAGTTACCAAAGTCTCCAAAGTTTTATGGCAACCCTATCTATAACATGGAACCTAAATTTTTCATTAAAATTCCTCCCACCACAACCTTCACAAGCTAGGAAGAGTTAAAAAAAGAGGACATTGATGATATTTCAAATTGGATCTACAAAGATGAGGAAGATTTGTAGCCACTACTGATAGAACAATATGGTAAAGGCTTTAAACTTATGAAAAAAAGGGGTTATGATTCAATTATTGGAATTTACATACATAAAAATGGAATGAGAGAACCCTTGGCACCTCTTAAATAGTTGAAGAACTTAGGGCTAGGATTTGTACCAATTAGGATTGGTGCTTCAAGTACTAAGGTGCTTTCAAATAAGGATGTGAGTGATTTGAAATACATTCAAACATTTGAAAATCCTATTGAAATCTCTTATAATGACACTAACTCTAATGAATATGAGTGGTATTCTTATACCACCAATGACTATGAGCTCAAGTATGTCTTTCATGAGTCTGACAGACCCTGCCCATCATTTACCAAGCTCATGGATATTAATATCTATGATGATTAATTTCACAAGCCTAACCCACCAAATACCACAAAAGAAAGAGCATGGATAGAATACTTTTGGTACCTGGATAATAAATCTATATTTACCCTATCTGGTGATTCCCCATTCTTTAATAACACCGATGATGACATTCCCCTTGTTTATCCATAATTAGTTGATTGGGACCAACAAGATCCACCCACATTGGACATATTTTAAAATGATGAAGCCATTGCTAAATTCATGGGATTATGAGAAGGCATAGCACATGGGGACCATACAGATGGTTTCACTATAGATCTTGATGTTGTGGCATATTTTGGCAAGACTGTCCCACCCTCTAGTTGCAAAAATGATAAAAATAAAATAAAAAATGAATGGTCTTTAGGTGAAAACCACAAGGCGCATTTTGACCAAGAAAAATTAAAAAATAATGGATGTATCCAAGGGAAAAAAACTCTCTGAGGCACCCACAGATGGAGGGTTGGAATTTCTCCCCACTAATCAAGAGAGGTACTCGATGTTGATCAAAGAAGTAATGGAAGTCAATATAAGTACAAAATGTTGACCTCTTTGACATTGGATTTTGCATTGATGTCAAGTGTTTATCTTGACATATACATAGGTGACATACATTTAGATATTTGGTACTTTAATGAAAGACATGAGATAATTTGGTTTTGGTTGAATGTTCAACATGGCACATTTTCAGGTAATACACATTAGTATATATATATACATATATGTATATACATATATGTATATACATATATACATATATGTATATACATATATACATATATGTATATATATATGTATATATATATATATATTTGGTATTCATTGAAGGTTTAGTGCTATTTGATTAAGGTTGAATGTCATTGAGATGGAAATTCTCTTTTGTCACAAAGGAGTATATATTTTTTGTGTTTATGGGCGATTTTGATAGTGAAAGGTTATTGAGACAACATACTTGGTATACATATGGCGGTTGTGTCTACTCTTGACATATTTTGTGTTGAGACATTCTTTGGTCTTAAGGTTTTGATTTGGGCTACAATTATCATTTTGTTATAGACCATCACATAGGTCTTATGCATTGACCTTGGCACATTTGCATCATTAGATTGATAGAAGGAATTATGGTTGGAGTGCACAACTTCCTTGTTCATACCAAAAGGGCAATGAAGGAAGAATGATCTGATTTCACAATGCTCACATTGAAAAACAAACCCTTGAGATTTCGGTGCAAAGGAGATTGAAATCTATCAAAGGGGATTGTACTAAAGGCTGAAAGATAATAAAAGGTTTTGCCACTAATGCAAAACTCAGAAAATGCAAGATGTTTGAAAACACAGTGTGATATGCAAAAAGACCTAGAAAATGACTTAGAAATGTAAACAAAGAAAAACAAAAAGATACAAAATAGGGAGTGTGCACCTAGAAATTTGTTGAAGAATAGAAATAGCTCTAAAATTTTGAAGATGCTAATTTTTAGGTTTGGTGGGACTCATTCGCCATTCTAGAAGAATCAGTCCAAATTCTAGAAAACTATCCTGAAACAAGTTTCAGCCAAAAGGGTATTCGAATCTACAAAGATCTCTAAAAAAACCTATAGTGGGACTCATTCACCACTATTAGGGGATGAGTCCCATTTTGTTGAAAAGTGTCTCAAGGAAAGAATCTCGAACTAAAACTTCGCAAGCCTCTAGAGATGGATGAGATAAGCACTTTCCCACCGATTTCATGCAGATTGGATGAATATTTTCCCCTAGATCTGAGTTTCCATGGGTCTTGACAAATTTTCATGACAACTTTGACAAAATTTGTAACTTTATCATTTTTGGCATTTTTCTTCATTTTGCAAACCTGCAATCACACATTAAAGAGGGAAAACTTGTTGATTGTTAGAGGATAGGGGTTTTCCTTGGTCAAACCCCTTTTAGGTAATTAAAAAAATGATGAAATAAGATAATAAAGAATGAATATGAAGTAATGCAATTAGAAACTTTCCATGAGGATGGATATTGAATTTCTATAGCAATGGATGAAGAATCTACCCTTGAATATCTTAGAAAACTATCTTGATGACTTAGAATGCTAAAACCATAGCTTTCTTGACTTGAGATGGATAATGAATGAATGAATGATTAAGGGTGAAATGAATAGAAAAACCTTATAGTTATACACAATTATGCCCTAATTCCTAAAGATACTACATCCAGGCCGACCTTAGGTCTTAGAAAATAAAAACTCACCAAAATTTTGAATTTATTTTTGATTTTTGAGCCAAATGGGACTCATCTCCTAGTAGTGGCATATGAGTCCTAGAATGGCATAATAGGTCCAACTCAAGACATTTTAGGTGGGTGCCAAAAATTAAATATTTTAAATGATGTTTATCGGGTTTTATTCTTAAAAATACACTTAAGTAAGACCTACAAACATGAAATGGGGCCAATTAAAGCATAAGAAAGGTATAATTATTGATGAAAATCCTAGAAAGTGTAAGTTTGTTACAACACTTTTAAATAAGGCTTGGTAAATGATAAAATGAGGTTATTTAAGTGAAATTTATTAATAATACCCTAGAAAAGTGTTAAAGTGTGTTACAAAACTTTACAAATATTAAGTAAGGTTCCAATTGAAATATTTTAGTTCACTAGGGCCAAAGATCTAATACAATAATAAATCAAGGAAATATTAAGCCAAAATCACAAGGAGGTCCCAAACAAGATAGAAAAAGTAGAAGGGATACTTTTTCAGCGTCCAAATTTAGCCCCCACTTTAGTGAGAGGATGAACCTACTTCAAACTCACACTAAAGTAGAAATTCAAGAGGGGTCCAATCGTACCAATGTGGATGGTATAGGATAACAAAAATGAAGGAGGTGGTCAAGCCCCTAGGATCCAAGATCCTAAGTCAAACTGACATAAGCACTAAAGGACACGCACAAGGTGAATAATATGCAGCAAAACAAGATACACAATCATGCAATGGAAATAACTAGAAGAATGAGAAAAAATAAAAAGGTGGATCAAGCTTATATCATTTTTCCAACATGTTGTGGATAAGATATAAGTTGTGTTTTCCAAAAGTGCATACTCACTCTAAGGAAACGAAACTATTGGTTATCCTCCAAGTGAGAACTCCTAAAATGTGAGAAACATACACTCATGATTGGTATGCACTCACACACACGCAAGTGGCTATGGGGAAATTCATGCATGGATTAGGTTCCATGAACCATACTATGGTTATACCTCCTAATATGCTTTAATAGGAGGGCACCACACAAAAATGATCTTTGTGAACTCCATGGGGCAAAGGAAAAGCATTATGCTTGGAAACTCATGGAGCATTATAAATGAAAATTGTGTGAGATGTTGAGAGGAGTTTTGATTAGTTTGTGCAAGGTCTCATCTTAGGGAACATTGTTCCCTATGTTTCCAAGAGAGGATAAGTGAAAATGGTCTCATATTGTTTCTGAGAGAGGACAAGTGTAAGGTCTCATCCTGGGCAACATTGTACCTAATGTTTCCAAGTGAAGAAATTGCAAGAAAAAGAAAATCACAAAATGAAATATGAGTGTCGATGTATGCCCCCACTTTAAAGCAGTTGCTAGCACCATTACTATGAGTGATTTATTTAAAGAGTAGAGACACAAGGAAAGCATTCAAAAATCCCTAGGCCAAGTTATATGTGTTCCAAGTGAGAGCTACATCATGAATAAGGTAGTATGTCACATGTAGAATGACTTAAGGCATGTCATCCACATCCCAAGATTGCTCTTATATGTTCATGAAAGTTGGTAAAATATCCAAAAGAGACAATGACAAGTGACATACGGGGACACAACTATCTAAACCCTTGCCCCCACTTAGTGCAGGAAAAGGATGAGCCAAAATGATTGATAAAAAATGAGCTAGAGTGAAAATCAATATTGATTAGAGGAACGAGGCGCCCCCACATAAGGAAGAGCACCAAACTCCTTAAGATATTGGATTTTACTACTCAAAGACTTGTATTCATTAGTAGAATGACTGTGAATTCTGTGATATGCATAAAATGAATTTTTGTAGTAGAATTTATTTCATTTTCTGGGAGGAAGGGATATTAGGTGATCTTGGAGGAATCATGACAAGATACCCTCTTGATCAATGACAAATGTTTCTTTATTATGAGTCAAAGATACATTGCTTAGTACAAGATGTCATACTTACACAAGATGACTTAGATTACAAGGTTTTTTTCTCTCCTTTACAAGAGAGTGTAAAGTCTAACGAATTCAAATGATTAGTGTTTTGTGAGATGACATTGATATTAAGCAAAGATGTCCTTGTTTGTAAAGGATAACAACCAAGACCACTAGTGTCAATCAGTTTAGGATGCACTATTGTTAAGGTCATCTTAGAAGGATGTTTTGTGATAGTGTTGATATTAAGTGAAGGTTTGTGTATTTCTATCGAAGGACAATAACCAAGACCATGAGTCATTTCTTGCATGTTAGGATCTATAGGGTTGCAGATACCTTGTTCTCTAGCATTGCATCCTTTTCCACTATAGCCAAGCTATTTCATAAGTTCATAAACTTTTCCATAAAGCTCTTTCATTGCTTTTGGATTTGGTGGTTGCTCGTAATCAATTTCGTGAAAGGTTGTGTAATTTTTTGTTCTTTTTTCTAAAGTGGTTGAGGTGGATGCTTTCAAAGGGTCTTCCTATGCCATAGAAAAATGGTCCCTTGTCATTTTCATGGCCTTTTAAGTCTTTCTTCATGATGCTTGGTCCATTTTGCTTTGATTTAATGTCATAATATGGATTAAACATTCACGTTAGGTTTTTAAAATTCCAATTATAGCGTCTTGTGAGGTGTTGTGAAGTGTTGTAAAATATTTACAATTTTCTAGACTCTATTCATTACAATTCACCTAAAAATCACCCTTTCATAACTTATCAAGTCCTATTTTGAAGTGTTGTAAAGTCTTGTAACAAGATTTCATGCTTTTCTAGGGTATAATTTCACTTTTTACACCTTTCTTATGCTTTATTTGACACCTTTATGCACTCAAAGGCTTAATTAAGTGCATTTTTTAATGTAAACCCAACAGCAACAACAAAATGTCACTTAATTCTCAATTTTCAAGTCCAAGGTGGGACCCATTTGCCAAGGGTGGTGAATGAGTCCCTCTTGGCTCCAAATTCAAAAAAATTCAAATTTCCTTTCGATTTTTTATTAAAAATTACTTGATGTTAGTTTGGGATGAGGTATTATTGGGTTACTAAGGCACAAGTGTGCATAAATAAGTTTTTTTCTCCTCATTTTACATCTCCTAATCTCCTAATTCATTCAAGCATTCAATCATCCATTCAAACACTTTTCACCATCTAATAAAGCATCAATCAAGCATCTTGGAGCAATCATTGACATAAATTCTATTTTTCTTCAACAAGGGTTTGGTAAGTTGATAACATTTGCATGTTATTTGTTTATCATTCTCTTACATTTCATTATTTCATTAAGGGTTTGATTACGAAAGTGGGGTTTGACCAAGGCAAACCCCTCTTCTCTAACTCACAACCATTTTTTCCCTCTTGCATGTGTATTTGTAGACTTGTGTATGTATATTTGACAAGTAATTAGGTGTTGAAAGGTGGTCAACAATTCAACAAAAGTCCTTCAATTCAAATCAACCCTATTTCAAGCTTGGAGAGGAGCATTTTGTCTACTGCGAAATTAGCAGTCAACTTGACAAGCAGACAACTTTAGATTTGGTGTTGCAATTTGTCCCCTAATTTCTCAAAATTTTTGTGGGGACTAATTCACCATCAGTGGAAAATGAGTCCCACCTAAAGGGTGGAAATCTAGATTTTTTCAAATTTTGGATCTCGACACTTAGAAACCAATTTTCATCAGAAGCAGGATTGATTCGCCATCAATGGCGAATGAGTCCCACCGTTGATTTTCAGTGATCTTAGTTAGCATTCAAAATATTCTAGATTCTCCATTCTCTGCCTAGCTACACTTTGAATTATCTTTCTTCATTTTTGTTTTGCATTTGTTTATACTTAGTTCATTTTTGCATATCACATTGCATAATTCTTAGGTCTTGCATTCATAATCAGTCAAATAGATCATCCAATTGCACTTAGATCATTCCATTTAGTCTTAATTAAATCATACATTTCATAATTTGACTGAACCTAGCCAGACTTTTGAGTGGGGTTTATCTCTCTCCTTTTAGGTAAACATCCTAAGAGTGCAAGAGAAACTGATAGCCCTACCCAAAATCAACGGTTCATTTTGAGTGAACCTTTATGTTGAGCACTTTACTTTTTATTTCAATTGCATCATCCTATACTTCATTTGCATCAACATTCAATTAGGTATATGTCTTGTTTTGCATCCTAGGGTTTCTCAAATTGCATCCGTCAAAGTCTCATTTTGAATTTCATTTTTGCATTTCATATCATTGAAAAACTAAAAATTTGCATCTGCATCATTCATTGGCATCTGAAAAGCATTAGAATCACTTTAATTTTTTTTTTTAAATACAAAAATCTCATAGTTAGACTCATTCACCACCCTGGGTGAATCAGTCCACCTGCACATTTAGAACAACATTTCTAGACATTTTTTGGGTGTTCCACCACATTACAGTTTTTTGTAATTGCTTTCTATTTTAATTTCTAGAATCTCTATTTTCAGCTATTTCTTGCATCTTAGTTTACTTGCATTCATTGTCATCATGGAATTTTCTTTTAATAAGTTTTGGAATTCATAAAAATCCTTGGTAGATATGTCCAATTGTGCCTTTGGTTGTGATCCTAATGACCTTGAGCTTCCTCATGCTCCTTCAACTCCTCATGATTGTCCTCCTCATGATGTAGACATCATTGGAGAAGATGATGATAGCATGAACAAGTTCTTAAATGAATGTATTGATAACCTAGAAGCCAATGCAACCTTTTACCCATCCATGAAGCCACAAGGTCTTCCTACTGTTTCACCTCTTGATCATTTTGCATATTTACATCCCAAAATCAATGAAGGACCTAAAGTTCCTCCATCAAGTGGACCTAGTTCCTCTCAACCAACACATCCTCACCCATTTTATGATAAAAAAGTTACAAAAACTCCCATAAACCTTGAAGAAACATATGGTAAAGGATTTACTATCCTAAGTAAACAAGGTTGTGGCACAACCCATGAACATGAAATTCAACAACTTGAATAAAAAGAAACAAAAGAAAACACCACAAGATTAGGA
>VDFB02319597.1:12636-15136 GCA_007258455.2 Sequoia sempervirens
AACCACTTTATAAAAAAACAAAAAATTACACAACCTTTCACGAAATTGATTACGAGCAACCACCAAATCCAAAAGCAATGAAAGAGCTTTATGGAAAAGTTTATGAACTTATGAAATAGCTTGGCTATAGTGGAAAAGGATGCAATGCTAGAGAACAAGGTATCTGCAACCCTATAGATCCTAACATGCAAGAAATGACTCATGGTCTTGGTTATTGTCCTTCGATAGAAATACACAAACCTTCACTTAATATCAACACTATCACAAAACATCCTTCTAAGATGACCTTAACAATAGTGCATCCTAAACTGATTGACACTAGTGGTCTTGGTTGTTATCCTTTACAAACAAGGACATCTTTGCTTAATATCAATGTCATCTCACAAAACACTAATCATTTGAATTCGTTAGACTTTACACTCTCTTGTAAAGGAGAGAAAAAAACCTTGTAATCTAAGTCATCTTGTGTAAGTATGACATCTTGTACTAAGCAATGTATCTTTGACTCATAATAAAGAAACATTTGTCATTGATCAAGAGGGTATCTTGTCATGATTCCTCCAAGATCACCTAATATCCCTTCCTCCCAGAAAATGAAATAAATTCTACTACAAAAATTCATTTTATGCATATCACAGAATTCACAGTCATTCTACTAATGAATACAAGTCTTTGAGTAGTAAAATCCAATATCTTAAGGAGTTTGGTGCTCTTCCTTATGTGGGGGCGCCTCGTTCCTCTAATCAATATTGATTTTCACTCTAGCTCATTTTTTATCAATCATTTTGGCTCATCCTTTTCCTGCACTAAGTGGGGGCAAGGGTTTAGATAGTTGTGTCCCCGTATGTCACTTGTCATTGTCTCTTTTGGATATTTTACCAACTTTCATGAACATATAAGAGCAATCTTGGGATGTGGATGACATGCCTTAAGTTGGCTCACATGTGACATACTACCTTATTCATGATGTAGCTTCATTTGGAAACATATATGCTTGGCCTAGGGATTTTTGGAATAAGCTCTTGTGTCTTCTACTTTAAAGCAATCCTCACTTAGTAATGGTTTTAGCAATTTGCTTTAAAGAGGAGCATGGTTCGACACTCATATTTCATTTAGTAGATTTTGTTTTTCTTACCAATTCCCTCACTTGCAGAGTATTAGGTACAATGCCCAAGATGAACCTTATAGTTGTCCTCTCTTAGAAATAGTGAGACCATTTCACTTATCCTCTCTTAAAACATAAGGAACAATGTTCCACTGAGATGAGACCTTGCACAAACTAATCAAAATCCCTTCGAACATTCCTCACACAATTTTTCATTTATAATGTCTATGAGTTTCAAGCATACGAAGCTTTTCTTGCCTCATGGAGTTCAAAGATCATTTTTGTGTGGTGCCTTATTAAAGTTATTAGGAGGTATAACTATAGTATGGTTCAAGTGGGAATCCCAATCCAAGGCATGAATTTCCCCATAGCCACTTGCGTGTGTGTGAGTGCATACCAATCATGAGTGTATGTTTCTCACATTTTAGGAGTTCTCACTTGGAGGATAACCAATAGTTTCGTTTCCTTAGAGTGAGTATGAGTTTTGGAAAAACTAACTTATATCTGATCCACAACATGTTGTAAAATGATATAAGCGATCCACCTTTTTATTTTTACTCATTCTTCTAGTTATTTCCATTGTTAAGTTGTGTGTATCTTGTTTTGCTATATTATTCACCTGTGTGTGTCCTTTTATTGCTTATGTCCAGTTTGACTTAGGATCTTGGATCCTACCTAAGAGCAAACCACCTCCTTCATCTTTGTTATCCTATACCATCCTCATTGGTACGATTGGACCCCTCTTGAATTTCTACTTTAGTGTGAGTTTGAAGCAGGTTCATCCTCTCACTAAAGTGGGGGCTAAATGTGGACACTGAAGAAGTATCCCTTCTACTTTTTCTATCTTGTTTGGGCCCTCCTTGCGATTTTGGCTTAATATTTCCTTGATTTCATGTTGTATTAGGTCTTGGGCCCTAGTGAACTAAAATAATTCAAGTGGTACCTTACTTAATATTTGTAAAGTTTTGTAACACACTTTCACACTTTTCTAGGGAATTATTAATACATTTCACTTAAATAACCTCTTTTTATCATTTACCAAGCCTTATTTAATTTTTTTTTAAAGTGTTGTAACAAAATTTCACACTTTTCTAGGCTTTTCATCAATAATTATACCTTTCTAATGCTTTAATTGGCCCCATTTTACGTTTGCAGGCCTTACTTAAGTGTATTTTTTAGAATAAACCTGATAAACATCATTTAAAATATTTAATTTTTGACACCCACCTAAAATTTATTGAGTGGGACCCATTTGCCATTCTGGGACTCATATGCCACTACTAGGAGATGAGTCCCATTTGGCTCAAAAATCAAAATAAATTCAAATTTCTGGTGGGTTTTTATTTTCTAAGACCTAAGGTCGGCCTATGATGTGGTATCTTTAGGAATTAGGGA